>JANHGB010001212.1:0-24706 GCA_026283785.1 Coracopsis vasa | reverse complement strand
GGAGAGGAGAGGAGAGGAGAGGAGAGGAGAGGAGAGGAGAGGAGAGGAGAGGAGAGGAGAGGAGAGGAGAGGAGAGATCCTATGCTGTTTGAACTTAAACACAGAGCTGCCTGAGTTGAACAATTAATACAAAGCAGAATAGAAGTTACCTCCGAAGTGCAGCTCTTATTTTACTGTAAAGGTCATTGCCTCCAACCCCACCCAAGGCAGCTGTGCTCAAGTTTTTCAAACCAAGCCCAAAACTTGTGACTGTTTTTGGCTGCAGAAGAGAACAAAAGGCTGCTTGAAAGGAATGCTTGGAAGGAATAGGGAGGGTGGGAAAAGCAAGCTGCACATGCTGGGCTGCTCAAGGAGGATGCAAAGGGGCATCTCCAGGGTTGTATAACGAAGATCCAGCAATGGTTAGAAATACCTGAAAATCAACAGGGTAAGTCTAGCCAACATGCAGCAAAACGTCAAGCTCTAAGTGTGCCTGACACAAATAGCATAAGCAGCCCTGATACCATACCTGTCCAAAGGTGGTTTTCTTTTGGAAAGAACTGACATTTACAACTCATCTGGGATTTATTTTTGTTTTATTTTGTAAGGAAGTGCTCTACATTTCATCTGGTCATTTGCAAATAGAAGGAAAAGGTTGGGTGTGTTTAGGAATCCCCTAATGCATGTTTCACAAATAACCCGGCAGCTCACCTTCGTTGTGCCTCTGTTCAGGGTGAGTCACCAGCACACATAAAAGGCAAGGAAGGAAGTACTGAGGTTAACGAAAAACAGCCTGCCTGCAGACTTAATTCTGATGTTAACAATTAAAGAAAACAGAAGATAACATATTCCTTCCAAAGCAAAAACACTCCTTTTGTTCAGAGCAAGCCAAAATCAAAACAAGAGTAATCTATTCCCCACAGTGTTGCAGAGGAAGAAAAATATAGAATAAGTACTATGCATAGGAAAAGTTCTGGATATGCTGTAGCACCAGCAATAATAGCAGGAATGGTACACACTGATAATGGAAGCAACTCCAGAGTGTGATTAGTCTGTAAGTGGGTCTCCATTTACAGTAGCTAGGGCTCACCCAGTGGCCTTGCAGATTTTCTCAACACTCAGCAGAGGTCAACTGGTGAGTGTCCAGGAGGGCAGGCATTCCCTGGATACTGCTATCAGCATTCCCATTTGAGCTGCTCTCTCAGTTTAGCAGATTCCTTCACTTCAGAAAGGTGATTTTTCTAGTTTACCTAGGTCTTCTCACCTGGTAATGGCATGAGGGGAAACACAGCAACCAGAAAGAGGGAACCCTGCAGAGGCAAGAGCAGCAAAGCCTGAGCAAGTAATGAGAATTTTCTGCCTTTTGTGGCACATCCTGTAATTACAGTATGTGCAATTATTACACATACCCTTTACTCTACTTGTGCTCAGCAGACTTGAGTGATCCTGCCTGGTCCCTCTGCAGCGGCACAGCAGAGGAGCTGTGCTGCTGGAGCAGCTAGACCTTGCTCCTCGGATGGAGCACTGTGCTGCCAGGTGGGTGCTTTGCCAGCAGGATTGGACGTGCCTGCCTGAAACTATTGCTACATGGTGGGCTCCTACCTCAAAAACCCCAAACATGGCTGTGCTGGCAGAGCTTCTCTGTGCAGAAGCAGTCCAAGCTTAACATCCCATCCTGTCACATTTCCTGCACCAGTCAGAACAGGATTTTATGCATCAGGAATAGGTTCAATACCCTGGGGCATCTCTTTCAAAATTAATCTACAGATCCTGTCTGCAAACAATTACTTGTGTGTATACAGTGACAGAGAAGTCAATCAACCAATCAATGTACCTATCTATCTTCATCAGCATCCCCCATCTTTTAACCTCTGTTCAAATGATCAAATATTCATTTGCAGCCAGGTCAATAAAGGGCAGTCTCTGATACAAGTCTACATTAGACTCACACCTCTGAATCTACCACCATAATCATGCTGCTGTCACACCTAGCCAAGTGTGATTTCTTTTCCACATGTATCCTTCAGAAAGCATTGCTGCTACAGTGACCTAGGAAGGAGGCTCCTGCAGCAGCATTCAGCTGCTGGAGGAGTCATTTTCCCAGAAAGCCCACACATTACATTATTTGAAAACCTGAAATTCATATAATGCTCACAAATGGATGAAAGCGTGCCATTTCCTAAATGGTAAGTGACTTGAGGGCCAATCAGAAAGATTACCTTCTATAGTGCAAGTTGCTTCTTCTCCCAAATTCCTGGACCACGAGGCTTTACATTCAGTATCTACTTTGTTTGCTGGCCTGCTCAAAGGTCTTTATTGTCTGCTAGAAAGACCTGCAGTTTGTTGAAATTATACTGCATTGTAGTTGCTTGTAAATTCATTCTGCCTTCCTTTGGCCTTCAGTCAAATAAACAAATGGGTGTATAACACCCTTTTCCCTCTTAATGGGAAGTCTTGTAAACAAGTGAAAAACCAATCAATCTTTACAAGTACCAGATAAGTAAAGCTAGAAATTTGTACTTCCTGTACAAAATGTCATAAACGGTTTACCCTGAAAAGCAACTGATAGCATTGATTCTTCCAGTCTTTCACTAGGCTAAATGTTAAGGAAAAAAGCTGCAGGAGTGGAAGTTGTTTTAAAGGCACTTCTACAATGTGCATCAGCCTTATTTAAGCAGAACCCACCCTACAGATGAATGCAGCAAATCTAGCAATGAACCTCTCTGCCTGTTCTGCAAAGGGTCTATCTGTAGGAAAGGTACCAGATAGCGCAGTAGTTTCTGTTCTATGTACAGAATTTGTAAGTGGGATGTAACCACTAAGCTGTTTAGACAACCGTCAATTGCTATTTTCCTTCACACTTAACTATGACCAAGCCTCCATATCGTGGTAGGTGATCGGATTTGGACCTGGTGGTTATCAAAAACACCAAACCAGACATAAATACATAGCAAATAATGGATCCACCCTGAAGTCTGTTTCCTTAATTTGGGTAGCTCTTGATGCAGTCCTGTGGAGTTAAGTCATTATATGCTATTGACTTTGATGCTATAAATTTAGTATTATCTACTGTCGCACTTTACGATAGTTTCATGCCCAGATTGACATAAACTGCTATAAAACCTCATATCTGAACTCAGATCAAAAGAGATTATGCACTAGCTCAGACAGATGCTTTGTATTCAGTTCTTTCAGAAATGCCTGGAATTTCCACACCAAGACTTCTTAGGACTTTCTGCGGTTAGCTGGTCATCCACTGAGCAGCTCTGGAAACTGCAGGTTTCCAAAGGTTGCTGCAGACCTTATGAGAGCTGGAAGAAAACCCATTTTCCATAGCTCAGGTCCCTTTTCTTTTTTCCTGGGAAACCCTGCATTCCATGGGTTTAACTGTCTGAATCTGATATATGTGAAATCCAAGCTTCTAAGCGTGTTCCCCATGAGAGATTTATGTTTTCGCTGCCACAAATAAAGCAGGCATCACAGTAGGAAAAATACTGGAAGAGAAGTGTTAGAATAGATGATAGAAGGGTGAGGTAACAGTATCATAATTTCCCAGAGGCTGAGACACTCAGGGAAGGCTACACAAACCAGTCACTCATGTAGAGAAGAGGGTTCATGGGAGCTAAGTGACAGTTTCCTTGCTGGAACCTGAAAATCCCAACCCCTAGTGATCACCAGCTACCCCTGGCTTCAAGGTTTCATGTGGTGTGACACTCGTCCTTAGATCAGGACAAAGCCTCTGTGCCAAGAGGGCAGACATGGTGTTTCTGATCATACTGATAATTGTGACATTTTCTGACAATACCAACAGTCACAGGAGTTTTCCATGACCACAAGCAGCAAGTGCTTATCATAAGCTTTATAACACAGAGTTATTTAGATCAAAACTGGATTTTGACCCCCCTCTCCTACATACCAATAGGATTCGGGTTGAGGACTGGGATTCTGCAGTGACTTTTTGTTTGACTTGTGCTCCTCATTCTCTACTGTCATTTGTAAGAGCCTGCTACCTGCTGTCAGTGGTTACTGCAAGTGTTGGTGAGATTGGGCAGCAAGAAACTGCTAAATATAAAATGAGAGTGCAAGACAGTGTCTTGTTTCCTGTGCAATGTGTGCCACTCAGATGATGCTACCCTCAGGCACAGGGGCCTCACTTGCCTTTCTGTGGCAATTCTGCATGCAGCATTTGGTGGGAGCATTAATGTGTGGTCCAAGACCTGCAGAAGGGCCTTATGCCTCCCTCCTCTTCCACGCCTTACCATGTCAGCAAAGCTGGGGGGGCAAACTCACCTGCAGGAAGGTTTACCTGAACGTGGCAAGTGCTATGTGACAGCTATCTCACCTAACCCTGAACAGCTGATGCCCTTCCCAAACACTGTAATCTGTTCAATTTACAGCCAGGGGAGTAGGCACCCAGACTCTCCTGTGTCTGGCCCTGCCAGCAGGGAAGGAAGAGCTGCGCACAGGGGGAATAAGGTAACCCAGGGCTTGGGCTTGGACTTGGTCATGATCCAGTCCCTCCCTGCATGCAGGCAGAAAAGAAGTTCAGCCTAAAACAGAGTTCTCTGCAGGCTGCAACGACCTGATGAGTGGGCCAGACACATGACGTCATCCTTTTTATCATCCATAAATCTCCTGCTTTCCGTACTCCTAGCCAAAGCTATGATGTGGTGGATCAGACTTTGCTAGAGAAGGAATAGGAGCCCACTTGTTATTTCTTATGAAATAACCAGTGGTTCAGCCACAGGGGATATCAAACATTGCTTATCCAAATCTATAGATCTTGTAAGATTTAACATGGGGATTAGGATGTACCTTCAGTGCAGCTCTGATGTGTCTGCTGTAAGAGAAATCACTTTGCCCTTAAGGGACAGTACTTGCAAGTTTTGAGAATCCAGCGCCATTGAACATCTCCGTTCCTTCATACAAATACTGTCACTAAAGACAAGCCTTTAGCTGTGCTGAAACCATCAAACAAGCAAGCATCCATCATATCCAGATAAGCATGATTGGGATGGATGTGACACCTTGAATTTTAGGGCTGGTTTCATGTAAATTGAGCACTGTAGAGCACATTAGAATAAGATTATTCAGGAGACATGTACGAGGAAAAAGATATGATATGTCCACATCTAAGTATCTTTTTATCTAAGTACTCAAATCTCATGGAACATAGTAAAAATCCAGGTTTGGCCAAGGTCAAAGGGCAGTTGGCCATTGTATTAAAGAATATCGCTCAAGAACATGTTCTTTTCCATTGCAATACGTTACTTCAGCTTGGCTGGAGAGTTAAAAGGAACACATAATTTCTAACGTGAGTGCAAAACTGTTGGTAAACTGAGAGGCCTCAAAGCCTCCAAAGCAAACATGACAACCCCTGCCAGCAGTCCTAGCACAAAGGCACCATGCAGGGTACAGCTGGAAGCAGAGTTGTGTTTCCATTGGGAAGGATGGGCCAGGGTTGGGGTGCCTTCTGAAGGCTACATCATTTTTGACATGAAAAGGAACAGAGGAATCAAGCATCACGTAATCCTGTATCAGAAAGAAATGGTAAAAGGACTTTGAAAGGACACCAGTGAGACGTACGAGACGTTGTCAGTGACTACAGCTAGATTTGTGTGCATGGTGGAGCCCATAAAAGTATTAAATGAAGTGCACCCCTAAATTTTCCTCCAGCCTTGTAGGTGCTTAAGATCACATCTTCACTCAGGTGCACGCAGTGCACATCATTATGTTCTTCTACCATTGACAGTGTGGACTTTGTATAATTGCCACTTCTCTAATGGCAGAAAATAGTCTTGCAGGGCTGATTGTAAAGATGAGCTCAACAGTTAATGCTTAAAGATTCATTCCATACAAGTATCTCCTAGGGTCCTGAGATCACTATATGTTAAAATATGGCCAGATTGCGCTGCCAAGAATTAAATCCCAACAAAATTTATGGGCTTTGTGCTAGCTGAAGAGATAATGAATTCCCAGGGAAGGAAGCATGGCTTTTTCTTGCGTAATGTTGAATGTGCACCTATACTTTTAGATAAAGATCAGAAAATGCAACTGGCATTTAACTTAAGAAGACAGGAGTTACTACTTGGTCTCAGTTTTGGCCCTGGCAGGACTCAGGCTGCAACATTCATAAGTAAGGTTTGAAAGAAACATTTGTCCATGTTCACATGAGAAGAAGCCCTGTTTTAAACACCTTTTGAACACAGTTATTTCCGAGCCAGCAACAAGAGCATCTGAAATAAAGTTCATGTAGTGCAATGTGGGACTTGTAACTGGAAAAACCCCACTGTGGGGACTCGCTGTCAATGCCCCCAGCTGCACCTCCATTCCTGTGGTACCTTGTTCTTGTGGCTTTTGCATATTTACCAGGAGTGCGCTAACAGCTATTGGGAAGCCCAGGAAGCTTTTGTAGGTCTGGGGTTATGTGGGGTTATTGTATGTCAAGTGTGGGGTGAGAGGAACAAGTGTTCTGCAGCTCCTTCCAGTCTGAAGTCTGATCCCTGCTGCTGGACCTGTGGGACTGGGCTCACCCCACTGCTTCCACACCTGCACTCTCCAACTAAGAAGAAATTTAGTTTTATTGTCCTTATCCACAACACATGCAAACTCAGCCATGGATAAAGGTGCCATACAAAGCACCCTAGCCTGAAAGTACACGTGTAAGTAGAAGAAGTTGTTGAAGAACTGCTCATACTTACAGAACTATTACTTCCAAAGTGCTGCCAAAGTTATGGTCTGAATGGTTACCAACAACATAAATGGCAGTTCCATAGAAGAAATGTGACTTTGCAGCAGGACTGGCTGTCAGACCTAACTCCTGTAAGCATTTTCTGACTCATTTGGTAGCCTCATCTTTGCCTGTCACCTTTGCCAGGCACAGTACATAACCAGCTTTCCATCTCCTGCAAAATTGGCAGAGTGACAGGAGCACGGGTGAGACAAACATTGGAAAGAAAAGGTTTAATGTTTGGCTTTTGCCTGGTTGCTCACATCCAACCTGAGCTGGACTCTCTTACACACGAGCAGTCTTGCCTTTGAGCCAAGAGATCTGTACACTGGTATAAACTGGCATCAATATGTGAAGGGTATGAGCAAAATCACATTTCCTTTTTCAGTTTGGTTCTGCTTAGCAATCTTCCCTCCAGGACAGATACCTTTGATTCCCGTTATGTTTAAAATGAGCATGAAAATAGAGTGTTCTTTCAGGCTTTGCAAGAAAGGTGTTTTGGATCTTTTTTCCTGAAGAGCTGTGCAGAACATTTTTCAACACAATGAAGGAAAAGGTCATTCTCCAGCTCCCTGTATGAGCTCACAGCAGTTATGCCTCCTGAACACTAAAATTAGGCTTCTTTGAAAAGCAGTATAATATGGACAGTTAAATCTTCTCTAGGGAGTGTGTATCAATCCCAGCTCAGCTCCTCCTCAGGGACCCCTGGGCCTTTCTGCTGACAAATGAGTTTTGCTGCACATACATGAGTACGTTTTGGATGCAGGAGTCCATGCTGGGTGAGTCAGTGCACAGGCAGGTGCTGATGGTGCTCAGCGCCCTACCAGTGCTTTGTTACAGCACCCTTTTCCCCTATACCTCACCCTTTATCTCACCTAGAGCCAGTGGATATCCCAAGTCATGTTCTCAGTAAGCATATGGTGTTTAAGATCCGGATCACAGAACCTGTAACTATTTAGGCTGTTATTGTTGTTATCTCTAGACCAGGACATCTGGCTAATGCTCACAGCCTGTGAGGACTGTAGCTCTGTTGTTTCTTACTTAGGTTGTTTACATGAACATGAAACTTCCTGGCTTGTGGCCTTTTTCAGAACTATAGATTATTAGTATTTGTTTATATCAAGGAAGTGCCTAGAAAATTACCAGGCAGCATTCAGCTAGGAAAGATGTTATCCTAACATGTAAAACATAATTCTCCACTCCCCTTCAAGAACATGATCAAAGCAAAAGAGAAGAAAGAAGAGGCGCATACAGAGCATAAGAAAACAGCATCTATGTATGACAGAAGTTTACCGTGAGAGTTGCCTGGTTGGATTGATTAAAGACTGTGAATGCAATCTCGAATGGAACAACATCACAGTAAAACATAAGAATGGTTGTGCTGGGTCAGAACAGGCTGATGAGCTTCTCCTCAGTTTCCTCCTCACCACCATGCATGATCTCTTTGCTTTTCCAGTCCAGGGTTGTCACCTCCTTGGATGCCTTTACTGGACGTCTCTGTGGCAATGGCTGTTCATGCAAGAGTGACACCACAGTCCCGTCTACCTTTTCTGCCTAGTTCCGTGTTCAGAAAGAGTACACTGTGATTAGACACCAACCCCAGAGGTAGCTCAGGGGCAGAAACCCAGATACCCTTCTAGCCAAGCTGTGCTCAGTCAAACATCTTGCGTCCATCTCTTCACTCATTCACTTTAATCAGAGGATTTAAATATAGTAGAGTAAATGCAATTTGTGTAACAGTGCTTCACTTCCATGAAGATACTCATGCATAAGAGTTGCAGGTGCTCATTTATGTACACATCAACTGCGCTTTCAGAGGAAGAGTCAAACTTTTGTTCTTAGTTTTCTGTTACTGTTACTTACCTTCCCAATGGGTTTCAATAGTCAATATAGCATCTTCAAAATTATGACACTGTTCCCTTTTCATAAATACCAGGAAAATCCGATACAGTAATGATTTATCTGGAAAATCTTTCCACTTACCTACTTACTTCCTATTACCTATGAGTAATATTTAAATATACAGTAAAATCATCAGTCGGAGACATCTGAGGCCAAACTCTTCTTTCTGTGATATTTTGGAATGCTCCTGAAGGTGACGGGTTTTAACAAAGACATTTATACAAAGTGAGCAGTACTGGAAAAGAGTGTAACAGCACTTCCCAGGAGCAAAATGCTTCTCACTTGGGCAGTCTCTCAGAAGATGCAGGTGGACAGCTCCAGGGATGGACATGCTTATGAATATGGATCTTTCATATCCTGAAAAAAGTTGGGATCCATTGCCTTCCTCTCAGGTGTTCTGCTTGTAGCCATTCATTTTCTTTCTTTTCTTGCAAGTGCCTGAAATGACACGTTTAATCTGGAGTCAGAATGAATGTTTCCTGCTATACTAAGTGTACTTAGTTTGGTTCTGCTTCATTGGGTGAGAAACAAAACGTCTTCTTTTTCCAGTCCAAAGCTGAACATTTTTCCCATCATCTGTTTAAGTGAAAAGTCTTGACATAGCCTCATGAAGAAGAAAAAGCACAGCCGTGCCCCACACAATTAACAGCTCAAGTGCAAGAGGAGAGGCAGGAGATGAGCACAGCCGTCTTGAATTCTTCTGTCTTTACAGAGGTGACAAGACATAGTATGTCCTGGTCCCCATGTCTATGGCAAGTGCTGTTCCAAATGTTGTTTGCCATGAGCAAGACAGGCTTCCCATCCTTAGTTCAGTGATGAACCTTTGCATGGTGTCTGCCCCTTTATGGGCACCTGGGTTGAGAAAAAGACTTGCAAAACAATCCCTTCTGAGATGTACCAGAGTTCAAAACCAAACTGGCCTACTGCCTAAAACAATGAGGATCTTGGTAGTAGTTTTTGAGTTTTTTATATCTCAGGTGCTTCCCCGCATCATTTCTGTACCTTAGAGCCTGTCACTTTATCCCATCAATAAAGCTGTTTTCCCCTTACAGGTGAAAGACAACAATCTGAAGTGAAAAGGATGTTTGCCTGGTGTAGTGGTGATGGAGATACCTCTCATGCAAATACATAGCACCTTTTCTTGCTGCTCAGCAGGCATACGTGTCCCAGTCCCCTCATGAGCTCCTGTGCCTTTCTGCCCTGGACAAGTTTTCATGAAACAAGCTAAATAAACAAGCTGCACAAAAAAACCCCACCAAGATAAAACATTGGATGATGTTGGACTGCAGTCACTAGTGTAGCACCCAAAGGAAATTAAAAGGAAAAAGGCAGGCCAGGACAGAGTTTAAGCTGCTGAAACTGGAAATCCCATTACTTCTTCTGGACTGTTTTCAAGCAAATCTGGGCTAGGTGGAAGTATTTCTCAGTTGGCTAGATCACAGGCTGCTGCACTGGGAGGCTCATGGACGCCAAGATGAATGACTTGTCCACACTGTACTGGCCTTCAAGGACTGTCTGAGGCTGGTGTGTTTTGGCTATAGGCCTGTGTAGGTTCCCCAAAACATTGCTAAACCTCAGAAAAAAGGTGTTCATAAAAGAGTAGAGCAGAATGTGGGTGCGAGGCCCCAAAGAACACCTTGTCCTTCTGGCCTGGACTTGCTACCTAGCAGATGTGGGTGCTGTTCAGGGCATTGGTTTAGATCTACCAAGTCTTGCGCCAAGGTTACTACAAACACCTCCTAAGCAACCGTGGCATCCTTGCAATCACCAGAATTACTGAGGAGAAGTTTCCACCTCTTGGTTTTTGGGTCTCCAGACACATGAGAATCTTGCCTTTTCTTTCAGGCATTTGGAAAGATGTTGGGACTAGTGTGTTCTGGCCAGTTCAACGTGCACGTTTGTTTCTTGCTTCTTGGCTTGTTCCAGACTGCTTTCTCTGGAAAACAACTTTTCTAGGCTGCCTATTTGATGCCTGTAGATGCTGTCTTTTCATCCTTCTGACCCTAGCCTTGTCTCCTCTGCAGTTCCTCTTAAACAAACTTTTGCCCCCATAAGCTGAGGATGTGAGCATTGCACACTACTACCATGAGGAAATGGCATTCCCTGAACTAACCAGCTTTATATGAGCAGGCGTGCCTACAGTTGTTTAACACTGTCAGTCATTGCTCTGTGGTTCAAGTTCTAGTGTCCCCTCCAGCTTTGCCTTGCAGCAGCCTAGCATACTGCTTTTAATTACTGGAGGGGATTTCGGATGCGGCAGTTCAATTAATACACTACTGGGGCAACTTTTGTCACAAGGAAAAATCTCGTGTTAAATTCTGTAAAGCAATAAGCATTTGCTAGTGGTGCCTTAAGATGCCTGAACACACTCTGTGTCACAGGGCTGCTTTGACCATCGCTTCTCAATTTCTTTGGATTATATCAAGACAGACTGATTAGTTTCACCTTCAGCATCAAGCACATCTTTAGCTGTAACACCTCCTGACAATGTCCTTAAACATGTTCTCTGTGAAGATCCAGCTTTTGTTTTGCCTCTCTTGGGCAGAATGAGCAAGGCGCACATCCACAGGACATGTCCAGCCGCCACAGCGTGCAACCACAATAACCTCCAGCACCATGGCAGCACCAGCCGGCTCCTCCTAGCAACCCTGTCCTGTGTTCCTGTTAGCTTGTGGATGATTCTGCCCTTGTACAGGTGCCCTGGTGTGGGCAGAAGAGAGTGAAGCATCCCCGCAGCTGCTCCCTCTCTTGTGCTGCACAGCTGGAAGCACCACTACAATCACTCAACCCAACCAGCAATACATTCACCTTCAGGCTGCTCAGAAGCAGCACAGACCTGTAGCCTGGCCTTAAGAACAGCAGCTCATGAAGGGCAGCAGCAATTTCCATGGCAGTAACCAGTCTCCTCTCTCTAAAGGAAATCCCCTCCAAAAGCTTGACTGGGAGTCTGAGTGCTTGAGGGTTTGGTTGAGGGTATGTAATGGCTACCAAAAAGCAAGGCGGCTGGTGGCTCGGATGCTTGTGGCTAGAGGGGCAAATGGGCTGCCTGAGGCAATCCCCATTGATTGTAGTGGGCTCTGTAATTAAGAGTTTAATGCTGTCCCAGGAACCAGGAAAATTAGCTGGTTTCCTGTAGGGGTCAGCATGGAATTTCCCCCACCATCACTTGCTGCGCTGCCCAGGGAATGTTCTGGCAGACAGGCACCTACCCCAGCCTTCAGCCTTGTGACCTGGTGGCCAGCAGGGAAGCACAGCAAATGACCAGTGCTGGGATCCAGCCCTCAAGGGAAGCATCACAGACTCATGACCACCACGGAAATGAGACACTGGGAACCTTTGTCTTAGACCAGAAACCATGGCCGTGCCATTACAGAGCACTATCTGGACTATTGCAGCAGTAAGCACTCCAGCACTCTGCTCCAGCTGCCCAAATGCCCCAGCATTGCTTGGCTTGTAGTACATCAGTGCTTGAATCCTCTTTGCAAAGTTACTCTGTTTAACCAGACAGCAATCCCAGCAACCTCCTCTCCTTCTCTTTGCCTGGTCCTGCAGCGAGACAGCATATGGGGAAAGTGCAGCTGAGGCAGGAGACAACGTTTGTCCCACAGCTATGGAGGCAAGTGACAGGCTCAGGCAATGAAGCTAAATACCTGAAGACAAAGGTCTTGTTCATGGCTCTCCACCTTATCCTAGTCCTCACCAATACCTGTTTTTGGGGTGAGAGATGACAGTGAAAAGGATGGCATAAGCTGCACTCAGGACCTACTAGTCAGGTATAGAACTGTAAGAATGGTCAGATACACTTGATTATATGGAAATCATGCACGTATATATAAATATGTCTATATTTTCATAACTATGTATTTGCATGTATATAGGAAAGATCTCTATACATGGCAAACGCATCAGTGAGCAGTCCTTATTTTTAAAGCATTTGCTGCCTCCCATGGGATACTGTTTAAGGACAAGCATGCTAAGACCTTGGCTCAGATCACATTATCTATAAAGAAGCTCAACATTATTTTCCCAGCCTGTAGGTTGAAGTACCTGGCTGGGTTTTCGTCCTTCAGTGGAAGAATACTGATACATTCAGAGGTCCCACGTGAAGTATATATATGCCAATTCCATTAACTTCCTTCATCATTACCACAGCATCAGCCTGAAAACACATTTGTCCAGAGGCGAATGTTTCGCTAATGGGATAAGCAGAAGTATCTGTAAGAAGCGCCGTGCCTCTGCTTCCTCCCCAGAATGGCTGCTAAAGAGCCCAGCAATGACAGGACTTTGACGTGTCCTCAGAAGAGCCCAGTGAAAAAAGCCAAGTGCAAGCCACCATCAGGCTACATGGATATGAGATGACAACCTGCTCTCTGGATTAAAATGACAAGCAAAGACTTCTGGCCACACTCCTAAACGCCCTGGTTTCAGTGAGATGACCTCAGTTTTTCTTGCTAATTAACCAGTAGAATTTCTCTCATTTCGTGCTTTCTCTATGAGCCAGGGAAGTGTTTCTGCTGGTAACAATGAAACACAACAAACCCACATTTTGCCTTAAGTAATTCAAGACTGCATAGCCCAGCACACCACCGAAATTTTTAACCTGCTTGACAGCTACAATCCAAATCTTCAACCACGACTCTGTTAAAAGGTGGGAACAAAATTCCCCTCAGGAAACATCATCAATGCGCTATCTGCAGATACCAGATTTGAGACATGAAGATGCTGTGGGATTGCTGCAGTATAGATCTCTGAACAGCTAAGGAGAAAATGTAAGCTGAAATAAATTGCTGAGAACCAACAGGCACGCTGTGAGATTTTACCAGGAAAGGCCTGACAAAAGGGCCTAGTGGGCATTGCAATAAATGCAGGGGGATGTAGAGAACATACTTCAGGAGTAGCAGGTATATGATAAAGATGCGTGTTAAATACAACTAAATTGCAGGGTGGGAAAGCCACATGGTCTCCAAGGGGAGGCAGGTGAAACATGGAAAAGGCTAGTAACAGGACTTCAAAGTGTCCATATCAGGATTTCTGGGTATGCGTGCTGATGTTTCTGAATTCCTATTTCAGCCACAGAGGATAGGTGTAAAATATTATTCAGCAGATGCCTCAAGCCGAAAAATATGTCTCATTCCAAAACTTTGGCAGTAGGTTACAAACAAGTTGTTGTGTAAATGACATGAAACATTTGAACACAAGTTTATGTATTTCATTTCAAGTTCATTTTTACTCTCAAATAGGGATTAGAGCTTGAGCACTTTTAAACTTCTGTAATAAAATCTCTTCCTAGAAACACCATTGCCTGACTGAGCTCTTAGCCAGGCTTCAGCCAACCCAATAAAAAAGTTATTGGCCAAACATTAATGATAAATCAAGCATGCTCTTGATAGAGAACGGTTGAGGCAAAGCAGGTCCTCTTCACTGTACTTCAAAGAAAATGCCCTAGAAGTCCAGTTGCTTGCTGAAGCGTTCACACCCCATGCTGCTGTGCCTCTGGAGAGGACATCATCTGTGCAGAAGTGCCACGTTTTCAGCACTAGAGCTAAGGAACCTCTTAGGATTTTTTAAGACTCTAATGTTTTGAAGCAACAGAAATGATCCTTTCTGGCAAGCATTCTCTCCAAAATGTGCAGATAATTCCTATACAGTAAAAAATGAATGAGAAAACTGGACTGTACCAAGAGGAAAACTTATAAAACAGATCTTCCTGAGAGGAGCCAAGCTAAACATGTCTCGCACTCTTCAGGAACCTGCCTCGCTTCAGCTCTTGTTGCCCAAACCACAGGGCAGTGCTGGGCTTGGCAAAACCCTGAATGCTTGCGCTGGCAATCCAGTGATCCCAAGGGGATGCACCCCTTCAGATGCACTTGATAGCCAGCACCATTGCTTTTTCTATGGCAGGGTCAGAGGCTGCTCCCATTACACAGCTGTGCCCATAGAGCACCACATCTTTGTATCTACAGGCTCATACTCTTTGCTTAATTCTAAAATCTCTAGTGTACCCTGACCAATTTCTTCCCTTGCCTATTGTCCTTCCAGGTCTTCATATCCCTTGAGATAAAAAAGTATCCTCAAGCTTATTCTCTCTTGCCTACCCCTCCAGTGAGTCTACAACTTCTTTGCTTCTTTCATAGACCTCACATCCACTTGCCTGGTGACTGCATGAGCTCAAACATCTGTCCAGGACTTAAATGCTCCACCAAAACACTTCATTATGCATGATCCCTTGTCTGGCCTCTGGCAAGCTTATGTCTTCCTGTTCTTCCAGCTGGCTGGCGCATGTCAAACCTGCCAAGGCGCATCTGCTTCCATGAACCAGGTGAAACTGCAAGTTTCTCTTCACTTTCCTATGCAATCAGAACCAGTTTATCTCACAGCCAGGCTTGAGTTCATCCTAAGTGTTCAAAGCAAGGGGTTTTATGGGGTTTAAGACATAAGGTAAAGAGTGTGAGACCTGAAGTCCCACTCCCAGATGTTCCACCATTTTAAAGAGGATGGAGGACACATGGTTAGTTGCACAGCTGCAGCTCTGCTGAGGCCTGACCCACCTGCTGCTGCTGCACTTTGTCCTTGCCGTCATTGCTGAGTTAATCTGAACCGTGTGGCTGCTGCCATCTTCTAACAGCCACACATTTTCTGCACATTTTCTTGTCATTGCCAGTGCCTTCTTCCGGTGTCCTTGAGAACACATCTGCCCTGAGCTTTATAATCACTTTAAAATATGTCACCATCTGCTCCCTCTTAAAACCTCCTCCTTGATCCCATCACTAGTGACTGACCCTTCTATGACCTCCCATTCCATAGCAAGATGCTTGAGCAGGGACATTCATTCCTTTGCTTCACATCACACATTATTTTGTATCGTGTTTTGATCCAGTGGTTTGTTCACTGTATAGCAGATAAACGCCTCTGCTTTACCCTCCGTCCAGACCCATGGCAAAACGCATGGCCTAACATGTCCTTCAGACATCACAAAGTGGATGATTTTTTGCAAATCCCTGGATATTTCGTACCACTAACAATTCCCCATACTGAAGAGGCAAAAGGAAAGTATGGAAATTCATTGTGAGAGCCCCAAAGCTGCTTCCCCGTGCACAGTGTTCATGGTTCCCCATGTGACTGTTATGTTACAGCCAGTTCCTGGTAAGAACAGTTGATACCTGCTTTAAGATGAAGAAAACTTGTGCCCAGGCCTCCTCCACAGCTCAGCTTTGAGTTTGAATTCTCTCATGTCCCACAAAAAAAGCCACCAAGAATGTCACAATGCTAACCAAACTGTTAGTATTTTTGCTCCAACACAAAGAAATACCACCTCTTTTTCCAAAGGTTTGAGATGCATGGAAATCTGTCTTGCTATCACCTGAAGTAGGGAACCAGGAAAAACCCCTTCCTTCCATCTGTCAAAACACCCACTTTAGAAGGCATTAAATGATCTGGTTTCATGCAAATACAGGAATATGAGAAAAACAGGCTTAGATTTCCTCCAGCAAATTTATGTGTTAAGGGCAATTAGCTTAGTTCATTTGAAAATGTGAAACTTGGAAAGGATAAAACAGTTCTGTAAGAACATACCCTGGGTGAATAGCAGAAGGCAGAAGGAGCTACCTAAAGAGAATGATGTCATTGACACCTGCACAAACTGGACTGTAATATCATTAGGTTGCAAATTGGAAGAAATCCCTGGCCCGAGGTGCCGTGGTGATGAGGAAGATCCCCTAGACTCCATTGAGATAAGCAGCCGACCAGGTGCAAGGTCTCATTGGCCCCCCAAAGGGGTTGCATGCCCCATTGCCCACAGCCCAGGGAGCTGGATTTACCATGCCAGAGCATCTCTCCCAGGCCACTGCCCAGCTTCCCTTCCTTGGTGGTTCAGCCTGCTCCCCCAGCACCAGGGTGATGTCTGTGGTCCACCCATGCCACAGACAGGCTTCTGCTTTATGGGAAAGCATGTGAGAAAGCCCCTAGAGTTTGTCCTATGGCACTGTCTTATGGTTAAACAAAGCATTGCAGTATGTTAGAGAGAAATTTTAGCACCTTAAAGACCCAGAGAAAATTACTTCTGTCATTGGACATTATTTTTATTTGTTTGAATGCAGCATCCTAGAGCGTTACCATGGGACTATAAGGATCTGAAGCTGGAATCTTTGAGAGGAAAAGAAGAAATTGGTTGATTTTTTTTTTCCCTTTCATTTTTTTTACATTTGCTTTTAATTTATTAAAATACTTGTGAAACTTCCTGGAGATTCACCAGGAATAGTTCCAGGGGGACTAATACTCATCATTTTTCTGGATCCAATTAAATCTAACATCCACTGCCCTCATCGCTAACATATGTTTAAACACGGCTAAATATATCATTTTATTGTAAATTGCATATAATTTGGCTTATTTGTTTTTCTTCTGTGGGCACTGATATCTGGTTTCTGCTCCGAATTTGTCATCAATAAACCAGAATTCATCCAGAGAGAGCCATTAACTGCCTGTACAAAATAACATATCATAAAACGTTAGCAGAGGATGTTAGCAGGTGGGTCCCATGGACGTTACAGAGAGCTACAGCCATTTATAAAATGGGGAAAATGTTGCAATTTCTGCCACTGTTCACTGCACAACCTGGCTTCTAGAAACACTGGCAAACAGAAATCTGGCATTGCCAACACTTGCAATTGTATCAGGAGTTGCTGATGCTGAACTTTTTAATGAAGTCCCCACTCCTGAAAGCATCTGGATTAGATGAAAATCTAAACTTCCGTTTCTTATACAAACACTGTTTTTCTAACCCAATCTAATCCAATATTTTCTCCTTTGTGCTCCTGCTGATGGTGCTTACAGCCCCCTGAGCAGGGAAATCCCTGTGCTAATGATCTGAATGTGGATCTTCCACCAAAGCTGTAAGTAACTTCAGACTGGTGTCAGGCAGACCCAATACACCACCCAAACGGTAGCCATGTGTTTTGCACAAGGAGGTGCTGATCCATTATGATCCCAGTAAGAACAGCCCTCACACTCTGTAAGGTATCTTTTAAAATGATATTTATTAGAGCTAGCACTGTAAGAAGAGAACAGCATAGATAGCCTTATGTCCCTGTTGGGCGCTGGGAGCTTTGAGCAGCGTAGCATTTAACAGGACTCCAACCCATGCACATTGTGCCACACGCATACCCCATCCACAGTACAGGCTCTCCCCTTCCAGTAATCTGAGCAATTACAGGATTTTCTTACAAGGAAACAGCTCTGTAATGGTCTGTATAATGATCTTCTGGTCAGGATCACATCATCATGTCAAGTGTTACGTTGCATATGCATATGTTAGTGAGAGAGAAGAAAACCAAGAACCAGCAGTCCAGCTAAAATGAGTCTTTAGCATGGTAAAGACTCAAAAACAATAATCTAAATGGCAACAGAAGTTGCCTGGATAGGATTAGAACTGCTGCAAAAAGCTTTTTATATCCCCAGAAGGCTTGTTAGAGATGGGGGAAGTTTAATGTTGGCTGGAAATATTGTGTTAATAGAGGGAAATGCAAGTTCTGTAAAAGAAAATTATAGTGTGCTACATAGATTTAGTAAAAAGCTATTTGAAAGACAAATACGGTAGTGTATCATGGGTAGAGCAGAAGTGGCTTTGAAAGAAGTCATGGTTAAGAAAACCTGGTGCT
Organism: Coracopsis vasa; assembly: GCA_026283785.1. Lineage (NCBI taxonomy): Eukaryota > Metazoa > Chordata > Aves > Psittaciformes > Psittacidae > Coracopsis > Coracopsis vasa. The sequence goes on along the minus strand of JANHGB010001212.1, from coordinate 6,439 downwards.
TGTTTTCATTGCTGCCCCTTGCTGTCTGGAGGGGCTCTTCAGCATGGAGGAGCCCAGATCACCCAACACCCTGTATTGGGGTGCAGGACCCAGCAGCACCCTGCTGAGTGTAGGAAGCCCTGAGAAGGGTTGAAGGGACAAAGGCAAGAAGGATCAAGCTGTGGCACAATGGGGCAGGGCTGTGTCACACCATCTTTCTTGGCCACTGTGATGAAGACCCACCACCCTCTGCCTACATCCTGGGCTTCCCCCTGGACTCAGGCTTCTCTCCAGGTCCCTGCACCTGGGCTGTCTGTGTCTTGCACCTGCAGCATGCTGACCTGTACATATGTACAACTACTTGTAGAGGCAGTTTCTCACATCTTCATTAATGAACCATCTTTTCCTCCAATCTGGACAAAACCTGTTCTGAGGCATTGTTTCACACAACCGTCCTTCTCTTACCTCTCCCTTGGCATCTCCACAGCAGTGTTTTCTTATCCTGGCTACTTTGGTTGTAGGAGGGCAGAGGCAGGAACATACTCCTAAGGGCACTTGCAGACTTACATTACCTGTTTTGTAGCCAGCAGCAAAGAAACTTGGTCCATCTAAATGCATGATCAGTCACCATGTGTCCAGCACGTGCTCCCCTGAGAAACCAACAGTAAAGGGCAGAATGAGCAGGAACATACACAAGGGAGAGGTAGCAAGAAGTACAGAATTCAGCCTTAATAATCTGGCTATTTTTCACAAATGTGAAATTGAGTTTGTAAATGCAGAACTCCAGCTCCTCCAGCCTTAGCAGGAGTAGCAGGGTCTTGGTGGGACACCTTCACTTTGAAGGACAATTGTGCTGCTGGGCAAGTTTCTCCTGGCTATTGGACTTAAAATGGCTGGCACAATTTTTAGGCCATGCTACCTTGCATAACCAGCCTCATCCTTGTGGAGAAAGCTTATAAATCAAAATGATAACAGGACTTTCACACTCCCAGGTTTGATCACAGCTCATAGCTATATTCTTTATAACATGGATTAACTACATGAACTGAACAAAGCAGAGAACGGCATGGGGCAAATGCACCCTGGGGCAGCAGAGGGAGGGCAAGGTGGTGCCCAGGTGGATGGCCGGGCAGGAAATGAGTTTAACTTTTCATTCCTGCAAGCACAGCATTCACATTTGCTTGGGAAATATCACCAGTGAGATCTAAAAGCCCTTCTGTAGTTCTGAAGTTCAGTCAAGACCTGAGACTAAGAAACAGCAATGCTACCCACCTTTGGCCACAAAGAGAGAGCTGCCCTGGATTTAGAGGGGTGCATTTGCCCTTTCTCAGAGGGATGGGGCAGAGAGACCCTCATGATACCCACATGCGGCTCTTGGCAAAAGTGATGAGGAGGACCAGTCACGGCCGGACAAGGAGCAAAGCAAAGAATGCTTTGAAGGGTATCTTCATAATGTTTTATACATTACTTTGCTGGCTGGACGGCAGCACAGAGCATCTGTTTCCAGATACAGAACTGCTCATGGAAAATACTCTGGTGGCTGCAGAAGCTCCCTTCCCCCTCCCCAAAGCCTCCCTCCAAACCACACCAGTGCTGGATTGCAGGCTCCATCACTTGGGGCATTTTGCCTGTAGTCACTGGCAATAGATTTATACATGGAATCCAATTATGTCCTCAAATTTATGATTATAGTGGAGTGATTTGTACTGCAAACAAAGGAAGGAGCTAATGGGTCACAAGACTTTTTCTGGGTTTCAGTTTCTTTCCCTGATGCCTTTTTTCTTCTTTCATTTTTGGGGAGTTGGGGTTTGGGTTTTTGTTGGGGTTTTTTCTGCCAGAGAAGCTGCTTCCTCGTAGCTTGACTGCACAAGGGAAGAGGTAGGAGGCAGGCCAATAGGAAGCAGTGACTTGCCATGCCTTGTGCATCTAATAGTTTTTAATTTATGAGCTGTAGGCAGACGGTGGCTGCAGCACAATGAGCTTTCTTTAGGAAATAATGCAAAGGTTTTTCTTGCCAGTGCCTGAATAATTCTGCATCCTGAATAAAAACTGTGAGAGTGCAGCCCAGCATCGGCACTGGCATAGCACCTCCAGTACAACTGAAAAGACATGGGCTCTGCTCTCGCTCAGGGCTTTTGCCGAGTGAAGGCAGCTAAAGGAGAGTACAAGAGCTCCAATGAAATCAGAAGAGCTGATGATAACAGATGCTTGCTCTGAAGATGAGCACTGCCTCTCACACTGCGCAACACTGTCTCCGCACCCACGTATCTTCCCTGATCTGGTGAGGAACCTCAAAGAGAAAAGAACAAAGTAAAAAGAAACAGGATCTTGGAAAAGGAGAGGAGCTGCTGCTGTGAATAAAGAATGCCAGATGGGAAAATCACTGCACAGAAATGCGGTGTGAATCACTACAATGGAATCATGGCTCTTTTGGTATACCTGGACCTCAGACATTGCTGCAGACACTGTGTGTCAGAAGCCTGGCATATATTATTACTATTATTTAATACTGCATCTTGGGTCATTTGGAACATCTGGTACTAAAAAATCTGCAAGAAGACTGAGTAGCTCTCTGGATCTCACTGTTAACAATACTGAAAAGGCAGATAAAACCTTTAATTCTGTTCATGACATGAGGAATCCATCATCAATATCTTTCCACCCCAAATACACTTGGCACAGGACGCTGCAGGTATAAAACTCTACTTGGTTTCAAGGGACAACTTTACAGGTTCATGAACCAGAAATACATCAAGAGCTATTACACACAAAGGTACTCCCTTCTGGCTCAGAAACAAGCTGCTGGAAAATGGGGAAGCATCCCTTCATTTTTTTCCCAGTCTGACACCAGTCCCTGGCTTTCAGCATCGGCAATGGTAGGGCACAGCTTGCTGGGCTGGATGAACCTCTGTCCTGACCCACGCGGTTGCTCTTATGTTCCTGTAGATGCATTTTGTAGCAAGTCTGGTATTGCTAAAGCATTCCCACACCTCTTCCAAGGTCTTTCTTCCAAGAGAAGAGTCCCTCAGGTCTTACCAACACAGCAGTAGTTTGCACTGGTGTAGCTATTGTTTTAATGAGCCTGACTGAGCCAATGAGAGCTTATACACAGGCACCCAGTACTGTAATATTGTATTTTGGCTTTGCTTAAACCATTGTTTTTTTTCAACAGATTAAAACAAACCAGGATAAGCCACTCTTCAATAGCCTAGACCTACACTATCCTATGTAGCCACACCAGCTAAAATACACAATGTTAGTTAATCCCTGGTATTTTCTATGCAGAACAGGCCCCTCTTGCAGCTCCTTGAGGAAGCTTCACTCAGCACCATAAGGCTGCTACTGCTGTAGACAGGAATTAATTTTTGGGAATATACAGAGGTGGTGTAATGATAGGGTCTGGTATGTCACTGTGCATGCCACCAGGGTGACAACAAGCCCCTCTCTGGTCCCTGTGGAGTGAAATATCGCAGCATTGACACTCAGCACTCTTGCCTCAGATTCAAGCCTACAAAAGGGTGAAGAGCCATCTTTTCCCTGGAAAGGCTGCTTGGAGTAATCGGATGCCTTCAAGGCATCCAGGCCCGGTATGGGATGAGCACTTTGTTCCACGGCACTAAGGAAAGCAAACTTAAACTTGGATTTTGGACTGTTTTGGGATAGAAGTATAAATAAGAATTATGCCCAACTCATACTTTGTACCTTGCAGTGACAGAATGTGCTTGAAACTGTTCTTTCCATTTGTCTGTCCCTGCTTCCAACAAAATGATTCAACCTTGCACACCATTCAGAGCTTGAACCTTGTGGAGTTATTTTACATCCACATCTTGCTGAGATGAGAAAGTCTTTTGGCCATAAGGCCATATTCAATGTTTAAAACGCAATCATATGGAAAAAATATTGCAAAAAAAGCATATTGGGAATCTTGAACCTTCAAAAAGACAGTGTTTAGAGCAGCTGGCTTCTGTTAAAGGAGAATACAGGAGAAGCTGGTAAAGACTCACTGCATCCCAAACAAGGCTCAAAGTGAAGACGACCCCTTTCATAATCCCAGTTTTATGTTAACCAGCCTCCTAACACTGCAAGAAATATATACCCTAAGGTCAAGGAAAGCAGCTTTCCCGGGTCAATCTGTTCCCTCCACCCTTGCGCTCAAGAAAGGAAAGCATTGAAAGCCTCTTGGGCCGATCCCAAAGAGCAGGGCTGTGCCAGTCCACATCGTTAAAGCAGATGAAGTGGAGCAGCAGCACAGTTTTTGTTGGCACTGCTGTGTGTAACTCACTCCTCAGCACTCACCACTCGGGAGCACGAGCACAACCATTGCGGGCAGGCTGCTGGGGGAACTGTCATGCAATCCCATGCCATGGGGCTGCTCCTTTCACCCATCAGTGTACCTCCATCCATGCCCTTGTCACCTGCAGGGAGGACGGCTGCCTTGCCTTCCCCCAGGCCCATAGCTCTGGTGCAGCAGGAGCAGAAGCCATGTCCCTGCCCCGGGCACAGGGAGACCAGGGGCTCCCTTCCCATGAGCTGGGTTTCCAGGAGCATCCAGGTCCCCGTCCGGTGGGTCCTGCCAGCACCGCTGTTCTCTCTCCGGGCTGCTCTTGGCTTCCCCCTGTGCAGCTGTGCTTTCCACATCAGAAAGGATTTTTCAGACAAAAGTGAAATTAGCAAAAGTAAAGATAATTGGATGCATTTTGTTTTACCAGAGAGACCGTTTGTGGTTAGCAAATAGACATGAAATGTTATAAAATGTTTTCTAACAGTACCCTATAGAGATGACTTGTCTGTAAAACATGAAGTAAAACTGGCAGGCAACCACCACATCGACTTAACGAAACATAACGTTAACTGACACCAAAAAGCAACCTCGTTAAGAAGCAGAAAAGTTTACAACCTCAGTTATTTGAAAAATACAGAGGTAACCCAGCTATTAAATCAAAAGGGATCATTAGGGTCATTTGCACTGCTTGGTTCACTGCTATTAAACATGATGCCATGAATGCATCGGGTTGGAATTTCTTTGACTCTATTATTCTCCTGAGTACTCCTGCTCAAAAAAATAGCAAAAGATTAACTGCCATTTTAAAACCATACAGTGTTTTCCAACACTTAGTTAGAAGTATTTCTATATGAGCTAATCAAGGCTTAGAGTTTATGGAGCATATATCTTCCCAGCGCATAATAGTATGCACATTCCTCACATACTCCATGGCTCAGACCAGGTAACTAGAGGTACGGCCTGGGTCTAACCAAGGCCCTGGAAGCAGGTATTGTTAATCCTTTCTGTCTTTTAACTGATGAAACCACAGAGAGAGGTGAACATCACTGCCTGTGCTGTAAGCAAGCCCTTGCATAGCTGCAGCTGTTATTATTTTACTTGCAATACCACAGTCCCAACACTTGAGTCTTTGGGTTAGGAATCTAGGGTACCAGATCATCTTGATATTACTGTCAGCCAAAGGCTTTGTATAAACTTACCTGAGGTAGTATATAATTCAAAAACCTTGCTGAAAAGGCCTAAACCACAACAGGATGAGTCCTGACCCTATTTCTCTTTACTCTCCTCACTGTCTGAAGTGTTTCTGGTTTATCACATCTCCTCTAATAGCATAGTTAGTCATTTGTTCACTTTTAGATACACAGCTCCCTTGGGAGATTCAGCAATTTCCCCTTCTCTTTCTAAAGACCAGCACAGCACATGCTGGGTTGTCAGGGATGGTTCCAGCTGCAATATAAAGAAATCAATTAGGAGGACAAAGTAATTATATGGAGTAAATATGTAAGAGCAATTGATTTAGCCATCCCCCTTAAAGTGGTGTGCCATTGTTCTAAAAAGAGAAGGCTCCAAATGCCAATAGGCAAAGATTTAATATGTTTTTTCCCTTAGGCTAAAGAAAAATTGGCTGCACTTTCCTGGAGTTAACGGCAAACAGGTCACATTTATCATCCTGCCACTTATGTTCAAGAACTAGCAATTTAACTGTCCCTAAATGGGTTGGTTTGGCCCTCCTGAAACTGCAGATGGGCTGTGGTTTATATGCAATCTTATCTGATAGAAGTGACTAATATTAGAATAAAACAGCACTGCAATCTTGGCATTCTGGAAAGCTGGTGAGATCCTAGCCCCATATTCTCATGCTTGACTGCTGCTTGTAGTTTCAGCAGTGTTTGTGTTATTGCCATGATTTATGTCTACAGGTCCCAGATAAGCTACTCATGAAGGGAAAAAATAATTGACAAATTCTCCTCTAGTCTTATGAGTTGTTTTTTCCTCTCCCAGGATCAAAAATCCTTTAGGAAAAAAAAAAAGATGATTATTCCCTCCCCGCAGCAACGGATTCCTCAGCCAGCTCCTCTGTTACCATGCAGTCTGCTGGGCATATTCCAGAGTTATTTCTGAAGTTTCCTCAGACTTCCATATAAGTCCAATTCCACAGTCCTGCTCCATGCCAGCGTG
>JANHGB010001208.1:0-22503 GCA_026283785.1 Coracopsis vasa | reverse complement strand
CGGTGTTCAAGGCCAGGCTGGACAGAGCCCTGGGTGACATGGTTTAGTGTGAGGTGTCCCTGCCCATGGCAGCGGGGTTGGAACTAGATGATCTTAAGGTCGTTTCCAACCTAAACTATTCTATGATTCTATCACCAGAAGCAAGCAGCATGACTGTTCAATGCAGGACTGCTACTCCCTGGCATCTGACTTGCCTTTCAGGTCTTTTATCTTATTCTGACTTCTTTTCCTTGCAGATCAGAAGTGCTGCAATAAAGCTCTAAGTGTAAAAATCCTGGACTGGAGACACAATGAGGGAGTTTTATATCGTATGTTTTAGGCTGCCAGAAGCATTCAAATCCAACACCTCCAGGGAAGGTCAGCATTCCTCCAGTGACAATTTAAAGAATACAGTATGTGTATTTTGGTACTTTGATTTGCAAGCAAGTTAAATACCCATACAAGCTTAAAATTGATATGGAAAAAGATTCCATGTATCTACATGAAAACTTATGCAGAAAAATCTCATGGCAACTGGGGAAAAGTTTGCAGTCAAACTGTCTCTCCAAGAAGTACTTGGTAAGCAAAGGGGAAAAGGAGTCTGATTAACAGAGCAGCATTCCCTTTAGTTGACTTAAATTCAGCTGTATTCATTTATTTAACAGATGTCAAAGAGAGCAAACCATTATTTGCCAGTTTAAAGCAATTTCACAAAGCAATCTTTAACCCTCAGTGGTATTATCTCCCTTAGCTTTCTGACCACTACAAAGTTCCTACAAATGTAGTTAATCAGCCTGTTATCAGTACTGATACTGCTATGAGGTATCAGGAAAGCAATGCATAAAACCCACATAGCTTTCTAGGAAAATCATCTCCTAATTAAGAGAATACACTGTGGCAATGAAATCAAGTAATATTCTAGCTTTTGGACAGTCCAATTCCAACTTTCCTAGCATCTTCATTAAGTCAATCCACACACACATTGATAAAACAAGCCTGCCTGCAAAACTAAGACTCCTGCATTTGATATGCTCCCCTCTCCTTTTAGTTACACCTAGAAAAGCATAGTAGCGATATGATGTCCCATATCTTGCAACTGTATGGTTTTTACCTGCTGTCCAATATATTTAAAAGAGAAAGCGAAGTGGATACTGTACAGTTCTATATAGCAAGAAACACTCCTCAGTCAAATTTTGCTGCAATAAATTATCTTATTCTAAACCATCTTGAAAGAGTGATCTTGCTGAAATACGTCCTTTGAGAAAATACAGTTGAAAGAGTAGTATGGAAAAGACATAACACTAAAGTAGCCTGGAAACTGTTTTAAAAGGCAATCTGTTTTTCCTCCATGCTTAACAGAGAAGATCATCTGCATCAAGCCACTTTTTAAAATCAATTGGATTCCATTTCTCCTTGGAGTGCTTTCATGCCTGATGCCTCCTCAAGACCTTTTCAATAATGACTGCGTTTGCACCTCAGTTTCATTTGACATTTGAGTTAACATACACATTAAATGTTAGTTGAAGATAAAAGTACCCCACTTAACAGTTCCTGTACGTGAATATAATGGGTATATCACCTTAATTACAGTCATTCCCTTCCCCCTCAAAAAAGAGAAAAAAAGCCCAACCACAAGCAGAAGCCAGGGCTATTAACAGTGCATTAGTTTACCATAGTGTCAGAAACAAAGGACAGTAGTGGGCAAACTTTCAAAATACAAATTTTCTACTGTGAGAGTCCTTCTGTTTTCAATCTGTTACAGCTAAGTGTGCGTGCTCATTAAAAGTATGTTTTGCACAAACAGGGCTTAGAGAGCAACGAAATGTTCACTTTCAAGTGTAGTTAATATGGTTGCTCACAAGCCAACATGATACAAGCAAGCGAAAAGGCAATTCGGTGATGCAAAGGCAACACCACTTACCTGCCAAGAGTAATATAAATGCAACCTGCACTGCTTAATTGTCTTTTCTTTTAAATAATGCATATAGTCTTTCACATTTAGCCAACTTAATTTGGCTTAGATCACTATCTTGGTTTTTATGGGCTTTTTAAAAAGACCCTTTTCTAAGGCTGTAGATGACCAAAACTTCCATCATTTTGGTAAATACTTAGAAAAGTGCTTGGATGGATGCTTTCAATTAAACTTTTTTGCTGAATGTAGAAAAGGCTCACAACCATATCAGCCTGCATTTATAAGCCACATAGTACATGTGGGACAACCTACTTCTGGAAGAAAGGAAAAACAAAGAGGGCAGAAAGAACAAATTTAAATCTTCAGAAAAATGTCTTCAGTGATCTGCATAAGCATTTGTCTGAAGGGAAGTTTTATTCCTGGGTATACAACATACAAGAATACTGCAGCTCGCAACTCCTCATGTGCCTTTGTGTGCTGGGTTGGGAAAAGGGACAAAAGGAAAGAATGTGCAGTTTACTTCTCCTGAGGACACAAACCTCTTCTTGGCATGCACCACTGGAAAATAGAATTGATGCAATTATCACATGGAAGCAAAGTACATGGGATTTTGAGGTGTAATTTTATAATTTTTCCATTTTAAACTGGTCAAATTTTTTTTCTCCAAGATGTTGAGGACAGGTAAGTACAAATAAAATTGGCAATTTAAGCAAGTTAACTTGTAACAGACAGAAACCCATATTCAGCTGTATCAGAACTATTCCTAGTTCCTTCTGCAACAGCACATACACGCCATCTCATTTGGGACTCCAGATCAGGCAACACACACCAAAAAAGGATGAATGTCAAGGAAATGAACCATCAAGGCAGTCCTTTTCTCTAAGGGAACTTCAGTTAGAAAGATCTAGAGGGTGTACAAATCTGTTTATTCAGTCACCTGCCTTGCTCTGTAACTTTATCAATGCTGTCTGAATATGGCTATACTGACTGGATAGAAGGAAAAACTCCACTAAGATTGTTAATATTCATGGGTACGTTAAGTAAAGCCATTTATCCTTTTAGGAGCCTCATGATCCTATGAGGTAATTCTCCAACTTTACATTAACACTAGGGGGACAGCTCTACGTCTTGGATTCACAAATGTCACTTACTACTTTTTCCAAGCCCTGACTTGTTACTAAAAAGAGTGACTGAGAGTGTGTGTAGGGGGTGAAAGAAGGAGGAGAAACCTGCTATGAATACTAATGCATGACGACCTTCACAAGGTTCGAGATTCTGACTTAGTCTGAAGATACTTCATTTTTTTCAGATAGATCTATTTTCCCCACTCTTTTGTCCAGCTATAAGCTGTGGTTTTTTCTACTTAGCAATACAATTTACATAAAAAGGCAGCAGAGAGCTGCAAAGAGCGTGTTTTACTCAAATTGCTGCATCCCTGGTGTTGATTCTACAGAGAAAGTTTGATTTCTGTACTTCAGACACATACATACTACCAAGAGACAAGATGGGACTCAGTCTCACTGCAATACCTACAGTATATCCACCAGAGCTACAAAAGAGCTGAGCATTTGCAAGGACAGGCAGATCAACAGTCATTACAATTAACTTCAGTAACTGATTAACAGACAGATGAGAGCCTGAAATATCTGATGGGCTGCACCTGAGGTACACAGATAAAAATGTGTCAATAGTCCTCACATGTACTCTGTAAATTCATGTCCCTGTCATGAGTCATGACAGTTGTTTTATTGACTTTAAATATCAACTTTTCCATATTCCACAAGTCCTAATCATCTTGTCAGTGACTATATCTTCAGCAGGTTAGAAACAGCACAAAATGAACATATGGCTGGTATAAGGAGACAACTGGACATCCCAGTTGCAGCCACTGAACCAGAGGAATGTTGTATCCTCTTGAGCCATGAGATGTTTGAGAAGGATGTTTTCTCAATATAACAAAGCTATCCAATAAGGAAGCTATGCCCCAGGCAGTTCTAGAAGCTTACAGAGTCAAGTTCTATATATTTCACTGTCAAGCATGGTAAGTTATATCTTGACAGCAAATGCAATATCTCCAGTGGAGCATGAATTATCATCTAGTTCCTTAACTAACCACTTCAAAGCAGATATCCTCTTACCCAGCCAGTCGTTTTGTACTTGTCAAGATATAACAAAGAGTATGCAAAACATTAAAGGTAAACCAAGTCCACTATTGAATGAACTTTTAGAAAAACAGAGCTGTGCTGTCCTCAACAAAACAAACATTTGCCAATTATTCCCCTGCTACAACACAAGGCAGAATGTCCTTTAACTCACAAGCAAGGCAGAGAATTGACTAACCTATTGATTTCTGTCCCAGTGTGTGAGATGGGTTTTAGCCATACAAATTTAGGGTTATCCAGAGCCAGAGGGTAGGTACAGTTCACCTGATAGATCCTCTGTGACAGATCTCAGTCACTGCTTTGACAAAAAACAAGTATCAAAGCTGGGAAATGAGGCTGAACCACTGAAATGTGCCTTCAGGCAGTTTAGGTAGGGTTTTTTTTAATGCTAGCAGCAAATACTACTTCACAGATCAGGGACTCCTGAATGATGTATATGGGCTGAACTTGAACCAATGACCTATAAACTGTGTTATCTTTTGTTGGGTTCTGCAATTTACTAGTGTGACTACTGAAATAATTAAATCAATTCACCTCAGTAAACCATTATATTAACACTCCCAATGGTCATTCACTCATTTATACTTTTAGACACAACTTACATCTACACTCAGCCTCAAAATACACGATTATCACGAAGTAATTTGCAATATTTCTATGTGGTTTGGATTTAGGTAAATCAGACTTTAAACCAACAGATGTATTTAACAAACAAACAAACAAAACATTCATTAAAGAATGCAAACAGGATCTGCCACAGCAGATCAGACCACTATTGTATGGTATTTGCCTTTGTCATTGGCTCAATACTGCAGATTGGCAAGAAAGTGACAAAGTCAGCCCAAGTGAAAAAAAGAAGAGTTGCACAACATACATATATGAAAATAAAAGAGCAAAAAACAGGGGAAAGTGTACTGTCTTACATAAAAATAATGTAATAAATTATGCAGTTTCCCAAGAGTTAATTCACTGTTCAAGGTTATAACTCAGCAAGCAGTCCAAGGAACAATTAAGAACAATGCCAAAGTAATCTCACAAGCATTACAAGTGAGAACAAACTTAGAAATACAACAGATAATGGTATCATGACAGATGGGGCTCTGTTTGCCAAGTACGTCTAGTCAATGAAGGAAATTTTAAAAGAACTGATGGGGAGAAACAAAATTCCAGCTGGTGCAAGAAGAGACCTTCTTCAGATGTTGTTCCAGAAGGGACCTGCCAGGGTACAGCAGCACTTAAGAGTTTTGCAGGCCTTTAATTCTCTTCACTTTCCCACAAACATGGGCTGGTTAACAAACCCTAAGTAAAAAACTTAACAAAGACAGGCAGGATTTGGTTTTAACCCAGGTCACTGGTATAGCAGGTAGTGATGGTACCAGTACATACGAAAGGTGGTAGACAAGACAGATGAGTGACTGGGGTCAAGGCCAGTGGAGTTGTACCCTTTCACATATGCAGCAATATCAGTGTATCAATTTTTCTTACTCAGGTTTCAATTTTGGGAGACTGTTAAGTGTTGCTCACAACATACATCCTTTAAGATGCCGCCGGTTATCAAGAAACTCCCCATGAGGGAGTTATCTGGATAATCAGGAAGTAATTCCCACATTCATTTTACTAGGATTAAAGAGAAAATAAACTTTCCCAGGCAAAGAACTGCTCAGTTCACTGATTTAGGTTAACGAATCTACCTTTTTTGTAGATAAGCACAGCTGCCATGAGATGGCATTTTTATGGTCTGTTAAGATCTAACAAAGTTCTGAAGCAACGGAAAAAGAAGAAAAATCAGGACAAAAAAAAAAAAAAGTTAACTCACCCCCACACCCCCAAAAAAAGAAAAATCTAGGAAACTCCTTGAGAGAACCATCCAGGAAAAGATCAACTTGCAGGCAAGCCATAGGGGATTGTATGTACCATGATGGAGCAGTAAGCAAGACAAAAAACAAGGTCACATAGCAGAAAGAGGATGTATTCCTCATATCTGCTTTTATTGCAGTTTCACTTGGGATTGGTTTTCAACTAATAACTAAATTTTGTCAAACCAAATGCAGAAACAGAATATTCTTTGGCTGAAAAATAGCTAAACCAGAAAACGTTATTGAAAAATAGTTAGTTATTTGCAATAAACTTGGTCAGACTTAGCTATGTGTGGGACACTCCATGAAGAAGGGTATTCCACAGCCTAAAGCATTCTTGCATCAAAAGAATCTAATGTTTCTGAAATTCTGAATGATCTCTGTTGCTGGTCATAACATTAAACCAAACACTGCATCAATTAGCTGTCTAACCTTAACAGGAGCTCTCTGTTCTTATCCAAGTGTTGAGAATATTTGGATAGCCTATTTAAAGCTTCAACCTTTGCCACTTTATCACCAAAGTCTTTTACACTACAAGTGAGCACACAAAGAAACCCACAGACTGAGGTTCTGCAAGCACGTTTGCTGAAGGACACAGCCACCACTATATAAATTTAATTCCATCAACTCATTAAGGCAACGTCCGCAGTAGTCACACCTTTGTGTGATCATAGAATAGACATTTAAACAGCCATTTAACTTTTCCCAAGATTAGGAGCTGCATTTAAGTTTGGATTGTTTTTCATATTCCTTTTGCTATCCAGTCATTTGCATTAGTGATTAACCACCACCAAACTCACCACAAACAAGAAAGTGAATTCTTCCATATTCAGTCATTCAAGTCAGCACTGAAATGCAATTACAATATTTATCCTTTCAGTTCCTTATTTGCACAGTAATGACTTCTCATGTGCACTGAATAAACCTACAAGTTCTCTTGCAGTAAGAAGGGACAAAAATTGCTTACACTTAAAGTAACCTGTACAGGAATTATCAAGAAATACTAACATGCAATCCCTAATAAACTTCAATACACATACAAAAGGAAGTATAAATCCCAAGAAATTAGAAAGTAACTTTTTCAACATCTTGTGTTGGTTTTAGTTTTTTATTTAAATACTGGGTCACCCCAGGCCATTTTTAGAAAAAGGATGGGTTTTTTTGGTATTCCACTGAAAAAACAAAAATGAAAAACAAAGGAAAAATATTTTATCTTGATCTTCATTGCACTACTGCATCTTCCTGTGTTTTCAGTTGTTCTTAGTAGGAATGCTTTAAATTAGAAGAAAGGACATAGAGGGATCATGTGGGTAGTCATTTCCAGGCCTCTGTCCACAAGAACTATATGCGATAAAAAAAAGCACAAGCTTTTCAAGTGTCATTTTAAAAACAGTAATTACACATCTTTCACCCCTATGCAGCTGGCTGCTGTGCCGGAACCCCATTTCTCATGGCCAAACTCTCAAGTGTCACTCTTCCCTTAAAGAGGTCCTTTCTGTATCTGCAGACAGCAATCACATTTCACTCTTCATTTTCCTAAGTCCCTTTTTTCCTTTTGTTCTCCACTGAGATGTATCCTCTTTTGCTTTCCCAGTTTGAAATGTATTTTCAAAGGTTTGAACTACCCTCTTCCAAGTAAGAAACAGAACGGAATCCAGAATTTCAGAGAAGGTGCTGCCAATGTCTTTACAACAGCATTAATACCACTCTTGCTGCTGAGAAGAACTCATCCAACACATTCTGCAGTCACATCCGTTTTTTCCATAGCAAAATCACTTTAGTGGCTCATAAAACACCCTGTGATTGACAAATACTCTTGTATCTATTTCTTCTTCTGTAACTAACAACTGATGAGCCTACAACTTAAAAATGCTTGTTATTGGTCCCCAAAGCCACAAATCCACACTGTAATACAGTTGCCTCATGTTGTAAAGAATGTTATAAAATTAAACCTTTAGAAATCTTATCATTAGAAATGTGAACAAAAAAACGTTGGTAGAAATATTCAGTACCTATTCATAGGCTAGTACGCTTGGTCACATAGGAATGCTTTTGTGATGCCAGATGCAAAACAAAATCCGTATGAAACACTACTAACATCTTTGGTACTGAAAGGTTTGGGCTCCATAAGCTTAAGAGGAACAGCACTATTATACCATCAAATATTAACTGAAGCTTATGTGCTGTGTTAACATGTTATGAGAGAAAGATCCAAAACAGCTTCTACAAGAGTCTATCAAAATTTCAGCTTTGTAGAAAATAAGGGAAAACAGTCACAAACGTTCTTCATCACAGCCAGTTTTCGACTCTTAGAAATAAAAGAGCAGACAATATAAAATGACAATTTTCCTACAAACTAAAAAACTCAAACAACCCAGAACCAACTAAACAAAAAACCAAGCCACAAACACACACATGCACACAAGAAACCCTCACCTCCCTCCCCCCAAAAAATCCTACCAAACAAAACCCCAAAACCCAAGGCATAAGTTCTGGAAGTCTAAATACAAATGCAATCTCAAGACACACAGAAGCCTTTATCAAGTTAAAAGTCAGATGTAAGACTACAAGTAAAAATTAAAGATTGAAACTCTGCTAAAAAGTGATCCTAATAAATATGATGTTTTCCCATGTTACTGGATTATTGCACGCACTATGAAACCATTTACTTCAAGACCATTAATGTATATGCTCAGCAGAAGACAGGGATTCTAGAGGAGTGCCATGAAGACAATCGGGGCTGGAGCACCTCTCCTATGAAGACAAGCTGAGAGAGCTGGGCCTGGAGAAGAGAAGGCTGCTTGGAGACCTCATAGCAGCCTTCCAGTATCTGAAGGGGCCTACAAAAAATCTGGAGAGGGACTTTTTACAAAGGCATGTAGTGACAGGATAAAGCGGAATGGCTTTAAATTGAAAGAGGGTAGATTTAGACTAGATATTAGGAAGAAATTTGTCACTGTAAAGGTGGTGAGACAGTTGGACAGGTTGCCCAGAGAAGTAATAGATGCCCCATACCTTGGAAGCGTTCAAGGACAGGCTGGTTGTGTCCTGGTCTAGTCGAAGATGTCCCTGTCCATGCCAGGGGTTTGGAATTAGATGACCTTTAAGATTCCTTCCAGCCCAAACCATTCTGTGATTCTATGACTGGATGTATTTATGTTGTTTAATATTAAGGCATTCTCTTTGTGACTGCCATGGACAAAACAAGAGCATAGAGCAAGCACATACTTTTCTGATAATCAACTTTTCAGCTTTGAAAAGAGCATTTCAACTCCATAAGAAAAACAGAACTTTGTAACTGAGACCACAGAACACAAAGGACAGTAAGGGAAGCAAAAGGATACAAAGATCTTGGGATAAAAAGGTCTAGGAAAGTTTACTTGAGAATTAGCTTACTATCTGTAACAACTGAAAGTACAGCATTACAATAATAAATGATGTAATAGGTTGAACTGTGATGTTTCCATGAATGCAAGTCTTCGGGATTTATAACTTTGCAAAAAGTTATGCAATATTACAAAAAGAGTAAAAGTGCTTTTACAAGGTGGTCTGATCTGCAGAACCATGGAGGCAGGGTGTAACCCTGAGAGAAGCTCCAGCAGACAGGACACCCTACTGCAGAAGTCCCCGGCTCTGATGGTGAATTTCCAGCTACACCTCCTCTTGAGCAAGAGGCAGTGACAGTAATTCTTACTACGCTCAAGAGGTCAAACATGTGCTATTATCCAAAATATTCTCCAAAATTCTTGAAGAAAAGCAGCAGGTCATATGGATTAACCTGGGGATGGCACAGTGTGGCCTTGAGACAACCGGCTTCATCAAGAAATCTTGAGAAATCTTTTTTCTCCCCTCCACCCCGTGTCCCCCTTTTTTTTAATGGGGGATAGACAGCTAAGAGTTTTGCAAGTACTGGGATGGAGCGTTAGGTCACTGAAAGTACAAAGCTGAAAGTCAAAAGCAAACATGGCAATATACTCAGAAATGCTGATGGAATCTATCCTATAAAATGATTTCTGTGAGCAATCTTTACTAGAGGAAAATTAAGTTAATTATGCCAGGAGAAGAAAATAAAAAAGTGTGATTGAGCAAGTTCATCTGTAGTTCAAAAGCTAGATAGCAATGAACATTACAGAAACAAGAAATGAATTCATTTATCTCCAATCATCACACACTGATGTTTATATGATTATTCAGGGTCTGAAGCGGCTGTTTCCTCCTTTCTGGAAAAGGAGAGAAAATTGAATGTATTGGAGCCGTGCCAGGTGGCAAAAACTAACACCAGAGAAAAGCAAAATCCCATGTGGCTTTGCAAAGCTGTGATCTCAGGCCAGCAACAGCAACTTTTTCTGAATAGGTAAATAGCATCCACTTCTGATTAGCCTAAAGAATAAGACTGTTTTTTGAATGGGATCAAACACTATTATAACAGCTACTCACCATGGGTACCAGAGGGGTAGGAAAAACAGTGTATTCACAAACATCAGTAGCAGATGAGGATGCTCATACCCAAGCTGCCTAGCACCATCCCTCATCTCCATATTATTGCTCCTACAGCTGAAGGATTGCAGAGCTTACTTGAGCACACCTCATCTACAACAGCACAAAAGCAGCCAGGCAGTGACTCCATCCACCAATACTGCCAACAGGCTTTTGGTGAAAATCTCAACCTTGTATCTTTACTGTTCATGTTTTAGTAACAAATGTTTTGAAAGCAATACAACTTCACTCAAAATAACCTGGCTTACTGGCAACTTCTTGGCTCTGTATGGAATTAATAATATTGAGGAAGTATGCAAGGCTTCATTTCCAAGACAAATCTTATACTGAATGAGTAATTAGTAAAATTGTAATAATTTTTCCAAACACAAGTGTCTTTTCACCCTTTCTGGTCTTATTAGTAGCAGCACCTTCCAGCCAAATTTAACTTCGAAAAAAGAACTTTTAATGTGGCGTAGTTATGCGAACACCATATAGTCACAGTTTTAACTCACTTCCTACTTTAGTGTAAAGATGACAGAGCCAGGCTCTTCTCAGTGGTGGCCAGTGACAGGACCAGAAGCAATGAAACTAAAACACAAGAGGTTCCCTCTGAACATCAGGAAACACTTTTTCCACTGTGAGGGGGAGTAAGCAGTGGGACAGGTTGTCCAGGGAGGCTGTGGAGTCTCCATCTGTGGCGATACTTAAATGACAACTGGAAACAATCCTGGGCCACTGACTCTAGGTGGCCCGGCTTGAGCAGCGGCTGGACCACATGATCCCCAGAAGTGTCTCCCAACCTCAAAACTTCTGTGATTCTGTAATCCTAGCCCCCTGCTATTTCAGTGCCTTCCTTTCTCCAGTTTGATGGATGTTAACCATCCTCTCCCCCTCCCAATTCATCTTGTCTCAATATTAACTTAAATTTAAGTCAGTGTAACTGTACTGAGGTATGTACAAGTTGAAAAGCCAACTCTGTCCGAGACATGGAAAAAATCTTTATGCCTACAAGCTTACCTGCTGGTTTTCTGATTCACAAGATAGTCTAAAACACTATCATTCTAAGAAACAGGACCACGTGCAAGCTACCTTCATTTGAGTAAGACTGAAGAAGGAAAGCATGAGGGATTATGTGGTTCAGACTAGTTTTATCACTTCAGTTCAGTTACTCAAGTTCTCCTGAATATCAACTGGATAGGAATTGATTGCTTGCTTTTCTTAACACTTGTGCCTAGCATCTGCTGGCAGAGACCCCATGCGCCCAATTTTTAGCTTATAATTTATTCTTTTTTTTTTTTTTTTTACCTTACACCAAACATGAGGGCATTTTGTACAACTATGACTTTCACTGAACTCAACCAGATGCATCAAGCTGTTGGGTCACTCATGAGCTATGATTTAACTATTTTAGTTGCTGTTGCAGATGAAAAGTATCGTAAAGTTTGCCCTGGATAACACAGTATTACTGTAACAGTGAAATGCTTTGAAGCATCCTCAAATTCACAAATGGTGGAATCAAGCAGAACGCAGTTTTAAGATGAGGTCGATCAGATTCAAGAAGAGCTCACACAGCACCTGCTATAGAGATGACAATCCAGTCTGTTCCAGTCCCATACTCCTGCACTGTCATCAGGCTCACTATTCATATTCAAAATGGTGTTCTAAACGTATTTAGGTCAAACACAGAAGTTAACATATTGCTGCACTTCATTACCTCTGCCCATCTACAAAGAGCATTGTGGTTGCATCTTGCACACCACCTGTAATTTCTGCAGTAATACATGTGCAGATTGGATGGCAGAAGGGCCATTTGGTATGACATCAAACACTACGGAATTTCACCTAGTTCCCACTTCCATTCTGCATACAAGCACTAACTGCAACCTTGCAGGCCAAGCTACTCGCTCTGAAAACATGCTATCATTTTGCACACCATAAAGGAGAAATGAGACAGTCTCCCTTTACTTTCAGCTAGCAAATACTTGCTTTTTATGTTCTGCAGTTAACCATCCTGCTCCAGGTTAAAAGCAAAGAAGACAAGGTAGACCTATTAGACTAAAGAAATGTATGTGTGGGGAAGTTAAAAACAGAAAAATCAGTAATCCAAAAATCAAGTACAGGCTATTGATGGTGCCTATAATAGCTTTCAGAGATTCAAATAAACATTGATTACTGACAAGGAAATCTCAAGTTTATATAACACACAAAATCTTGAGACTATTATCAAAGTGCTCCACAGACTACAAATTGCCCTTGAGGAAATAATTCTACAATAATAATAATAATAAAAAATTAACCAGATATCACAAGTTGCATTTATTCTGGCATAAGACCTGTATATTTCTTGGAATTAAATATCTGTTTTTTTATTAAAAACATCCATGTCTGTTCATGCTGGGTTTAAAACATGAACAGAAGACATTTGCTAGATTAACACCCTTGCTGTCATGTATTAACTCTTTAAAGAATCACACAATAAAAAGTTAGCATCTGATTTTCATCAGTTGACAATGCAGTCCAATTTTTTTTCCCCCCATTAAAAAAAATAACCTTATTCCTCACTCAGAAACCAAGATGGTAAGTAAAGAGTTAAAGCTGTTTGGCAGCTGTTACTTTAAACTCCTTTGGGTTTTATAATTTGCAGAGCATGTCAGTTCCTCCACCCCGGAACTTTTTTAAAATACCCAAGCAGAGGAATGTCACAGCACGATCATCTGCCATCAGTACAACAGTCAGAGATAGAAGACAGCAATGGACCTCCTCCTCCTCCAAATCTGTCACTTGTAATAAATTATGCTGTAGCCAGGAGCTGACTGAGACCAGACAGACATAGAAATCAAAATTAAAAGAGTATGTAGAATTGAACATGACCTATATAGTACTGACGGATAAGGCTGAAGAAAGCAGTGATTTCTGAGAGGGAGAATATAGGCAGAGAGGAGGGACAGAGTCAAATAGCAGTTCACAGTGAAAGGGACAAACAGGAACATAAAGCCTGGAGTTATTAAAAAGGAGCGGTCTGAGGCAGTAGTCAAGCACACACCATCAGTTTCTTGTTAGAGGGGCTCAGAAAGTAAAGACTAATGAACACCACTAAAATCCAGCCACAGCGAACTCAGATCAGAGACGAGGTCACCACTGCAAGATGTGAAGGGCAAGTGCCACACAGAAATCAGAAACTGTCTTTGAAGAGAATACCTAGGACAGAAGCTTTTGCACAAGTGAGTAAGAAAAATAAATGCTTGTGGTTTTAATACTACAAATCAATGCCCTTTTTCCCATAATCTCCTCTTTTCAGCACCTATGGAGAAAGGCTATTGCATCAGACGAACACCACGTATCACTTCATCAAGCCCCTATATCTGGGAAATACAAACCCCCTTAAAGCAGAGAAATGCAATGTGGGTAGAGAAGCTAACATTTGAAGATAGATAACTGCTACCCCATCATTTTATAACCTTGCACTACATATACTTCCTCTACAAGTATCCAATTCCATCAACTCCAAGCTGTCAGCAGGAACTAATGAACAGTAAAATACCCTCTGGCTCCTACTCAGTACTGCAGGACAGTAGCTCTGAAACAGTGCTGCACAACTCTGCCTTTGGCAAATGACGGTGGACACGTTCTTCTCTTACCAGTTCAGAACAAGCAGCCAAGGCCAGTAAGACACTGAGGGGTACCTTTCATGTACCCTCTTCTATTCTGTTTACCTCTTCCAACTACTTGCATTTTCATATGAACTTTTTTCTTCTGTTTCTATCTGATTTGCTTTTCCCTAGTGCACAACTTACAGCATTAGAAGTTGTCACAAAGCACAACTTCTGCTATTTAGCTCCCTGGCAATGGAAAAATGAGAAAAAAAAAAAAAAGGCACAATTTGACAGATTACAGCACAGCAGAACCCCAGCCACAAGCTGGGGCCCTCATGCATTACTGCTATTTACAGATATTTAATAGCTAAGCAAGAAGTTACAGCAGTGGTAGGCAGTGCAAGCCCAGCATCTGCCTCCTGCAAGTACTGAGAGCCAAACAATGAGACGTTTGTTCCAAGCTCACACAGCAAGGCAAAAACAACTGTACAGCAGCCACCATTCTTCTGAACAGAAGCCAATAAGATGATTTTATTTTTAATTTTCCCACAATGAGTTCACAAAACATTCATAATAATTTTTTATTAATTGTTGCACAGATCCACGCGATCTGGATCCAGAGTTACTCAAAAAGCAGCTGCATTGAGGCTGGGATGATTGTGAAGAACAGGAGCATAGTTTGCTCACTGCTCTAAGTTCCACCACGCCAGCCCATGCTGAAGAAGCTGCAATTTAGGATGCTCAGTGGGCAGAAAGCCAACATGACAGGTTCTTCTCAGTCTGGATGCAATATGTCAAAAAGAACACAAGTGACTGCCCAACCACTGCAGCACTTAGTAGCCATGAGATACCATTGCCATGGCTGTCAAGCTAACCAGGCGCCCCTCAAGTAGGATGTAACACAGAAACATACTGTTGCAGCAACAGCCCCATTTGTGAACGTCCCTGCATGGTAGTAAAGGCCATTGAAACGCCTTATTCCACCTACACATCCAGCATCCCTCTCCAGGAACCACTGAGCAACCAAATCCTCCTCAATCACTTCTAATTGGGATTAAGAATCTGGGAGAAGAGCAAAACATAGGGATTACAGTATTTCAGAAGCCAAAATGCAGCGGTATTTCAAGCAGCTGGAAGGACAGGTTGAAACACTGCCAAGTTATCAGGGACAAATAACTCATGAGTAAAACACCCAGGTAATACAACCTTTATAATGCACAGTTGAAAATACCGATCAGAAGTTCAAGTGAATCTGACAAAGTGTAAAATGTCTTCAGAATTGCCTCAAGAATGGACAGCCTCCAGAAACAAGAATCATGAAACAATCAAGTCTTCAGCACAACTTCCTGAGGAACTATTCATCTCCTTAATACTTTGGCCTGAGTGTGCTCCTTGCTCTAAGGGAAGCATAGGAACATGATGAGGAGGAGACATTTTCATCTCTTCTGAAAGTCAAGGTGGTCAGAACCTTGAAAAATGATAGTGCATCAGTTCCAAACTGATTAGTAAGAGTACAGGAGCAGTTAGAAACCAAGGACCTACTATCACTACCAAAGTGAAGAGCCTACTTATAACACAGTAGTATCACCTTGGAAGTATATTTTTTTTGTCTTTGGTCATCAAGCATCAATATAGAATCACACAGGCTCCAGCACAAAGCACCACTGAGTTAGGAAAAAGAAATCAAAATACACAGAATTTACCAGTTCTGGGTAAATACATCTGATTCAACATCTGGTCAGTTTTTAGGGTAACTTAACTACCTCTGGAACCCTACTTAACAGATAAAAAGCTCTCCATTTTAATGTTACGCACATTTGTGGTTTTAGAAAGGATAATTTTTAATAGTTTTGAAGGCATTATCACAGACTACAGGCTGAATTGTCTTGAGCTACTAGAATAGGAGTAAAAAAAGTTCCGAGTGATACAGGTTTATGTAAAGATCTAAAAGTCAGCATTGCAACATGTGAAGAGCAAGTGCCACATAGCAATGAGACTGTCTTAGAAGAGAATACAATCATAGAAATCACCTAGGTTGGAAAATACCTTTAAGATAATCAAGTCCAACAATCACCCCAGCACTGCCAAGTCCACCACTAAGCCATGTCACTGAGGGCCTAATCTATAGGATTTTTGAACACTTCCAGGGACAGTGATTCCACCACTGCCCTGGGCAGCCGGCTCCAATGCCTGATCACCCTCTCAGTGAAGAAACTGTCCCTAATATCCAATCTAAACCTCCGCTGGCACAGCTTTAGGCCATTTCCTCTTGTCCTATCACCTGTTACTTGGGAAAAGAGACTGACCGCTACTACAACCTCCTTTCAGGTAGTTGTGGAGAGCAATAAGGTCTCCCCTGAGCCTTCCCTTCTCCAGATTAAACAGTTTCCTTGGCTGTTCCTCATCACACTTGTGCTTCAGACCCTTCACCAGCTTTGTTGCCCTTCTCTGGACCCGCTCCAGCACCTCAATGTCTCTCTTGTAGTGAGGGGTCCAGATCTGAACACAGTATTCGAGGTGCAGCCTCACAAGTGCTGAGTGCAGGGGGATGATCACTGCCCTGGTCCTCCTAAGCACACTATTTCTGACACAGGCCAGGATGCTCTTGGCCACCTGGGCACAAGCTGGCTCATATTCAGTTGGCTGCCGACCAGCACCCCCAGGCCCTTTTCCACCGAGCAGCTTTCCAGTCACTCTTCCCCAGGCCTGTAGCATTGCATGGGGTTGTTGCAGTGGAAATGCAGGACCCAGCACTTTGCCTTGTTGAACCTCATTCCACTGGCCACAGCTCCTCGATCCAGCCTGTCCAAATCCCTCTGCAGAGGTTTCCTATCCTTCAGCAGGTCAACACTCGCAGCCAACTTGGTGTCATCTGCAAAATTACTGAGGGTGCACTTGGTTCCCTCATCCAGATCATCAATGAAGATATTAAACAACAATGGCCCTAACACCAAGCCCTGAGGGCCACCACTACTGGCTGGTCACCAACTAGATGTAACACCATTTACCACCACTCTTTGGGCTCGGGCAGCCAGCCAGCTTCCAACCCAGCCAAAAATCTATCAATCCACGCCATGAGCAGCCAATTTCTCCAGAACGCTGTGGGAGGCAGTGTTAAAGGCTTTACTTAAGTTCATACAGACAGTGACCACAGCCTTTCCATCATCAACCAGGCAGGTCACCTTACCATAGAAGGAGATCAGGTTGGTCAAGAAGGACATGCCCTTCATGACCCCATGCTGACTGGGCCTGATCCCCCTGTTTTCCTGCACATGCTTTGTGATCTCACTTAGGATCATCTGCTCCATGACCTTTCCCAGCACTGAGGTCAGGCTGACAGACCTGTAGTTTCCAGGGTCTTCCTTCCTGCCGTTTTTATAGTGAGGCGTCACATTGGCCGACCCACAACCTTGACCTTGAATACCTATAATAGAAGCTTTTACACAACTGAGTAAGAAAAATAAATGCTTATGTTTATAATTGTACAAATCAACGCCCTTTTTCCCTGTAAGCGCCTCTTTTCTGCACCTACGGAGAAAGGCTATACCTTCACACAAACATCACATATCACTAAATCAAGCCCCTGTATGTGGGCAATACAAACCCCCTTAAAGCAGAGAAATATCAAAAATCAACTTTTTCTGAGAAAATCTGAAATTTGTAAGAACTCCTGCTAATAGTAAGCAAATACCATGAAAATAACAGGCAAAAAAGAGAAAGACCAGAAGCCTGTGATGCTTAATTAAAGGTCTCAACAGATTGTTTAAAAATCTTGAACAAGGAAGTAAACGTACTCACACACTCAATTAATTCACATGTCTTCTATGTGCTAGCAAGGATTTATTTCAAATCTATTGCCATGAACAAGAAAGAACAAACACATCTGTATATGTCTGCAAGCCAAAGCTGCGTTGAACAAAGTGAGCAGAAAAGAAGATGCAACTTCTGGTGTTATTTCAACAACCGCAGCAATCCAAGGACAAAATTGAAGCCAAGTATCCTGGATAACACATTAATTTCATAGAATAATGACCATTTATAAAGGACAATCACTTTAAGTTGTTCAAAGTACAGAGTACCGTGCCATGAACACATAACTGACAATGGTGGAAAATGCATTACAGTTTTACTACTGAGGTAAGCTTTGATTCATACCATATGGTCTTACAAGACAAGCGTGTGCGCACGTCTGCACATGTGCGCATGAATGCTGAGGTGTCCAACCCACAATTATATCCATCCCAGTTTTCTAGCAGAAGAAAACACTGAATTCATAGTTTTTCAGAGTCATTCAGGAAAGCTAATCATATTGTCTTGGAAACCTGGTAATTAAGTCAAACTGAAATAAATTAAGGTGTGACAATAATACCTACTATCAATATAATACCTAGTTATATAATATCTTTACAAGGCTTAAAAAAAAGCAACCCTAAAACCTTACAAAACCAATCATACTAGTGGCTGAATAATTCATGATAAGGAAAGGGATCAATGGACACATCATTAAGTTATTTTCTTTTTCCCTATTCTGTTTAACATGGTATAAAACATGCAGTATTTTTATTACCCCCTCAGGCAAACAGGTCCTGTGAATGCAATACGTGGCTACCTCACAAAATCATGGGTCATCAATCTGGGTTTAAAATCTAAAAAAGCTAAAGGAAATATTACACTAGGCACAGAGAGATCATCATTTACAAGCTCAATTAGTTATCAGCAAACTTCTCTGAAGTCAACATTTATCTGTGTTGCCTTACTCTTTGAATTAAGATAATTGCTTCTTATGGTATTTTCTGCATTGTAACTACAGACAAGCACCGACTCTTTTAACAGCACTTTGGATTTGAAGCGTTTCATCCTCCTGATGCTTAAGAACATGAAATGAGATTCTGATGTTACTCGCAACATCAAGCTTGTGAGTATGTCTGAAACACAGATTTGTTTACATGACTGCTTTTGAAAATGTAGGCTGTCTTCTGGCAGACTGAAAAGAAGTTAAAAATTAAGATCAACTCCATAGGGAAGGGAAGGAGAGGGAAAGAGCAAGAGGAAAAGGAAGAAGCTTCTTAGTACTTGTGGCTGGAACCCATTCAAACTTCATTTCCTATGTAGGAATTTTAACATGCCATTTTATCGTCTTCATGCTTATCTTCCCTCTCCCCCCCCCCCCCATTTCATACATATTTTTATACATTATATATATTTTCAGAAACCAAGCTTGCCATCCATTTGGGGGATAGAAAGCAAGCTTGCAATATACATACTGGCTGTGTATCTACCTATAAGAAAAAAATATACTCAAATTTGAACATCAGTGTAGCAGGAGGGAACTGTCTGCCTTCCCAGGAGGCCAAAACCTAGCCCAGACCGCTGACACACCACTGCACTGCCCACTGCCAGGCAGCTTTCTGTCTTCACCCTTTTCACTCATGCAAACATGACAAAGAAAAGCATGGGATGGCAAGAAAAGGGTGATTAAATCCAGAAACTATTTCATAAGGGTCCAAAAAGAAACTATCATGACTATCAGCAAATTTGTTAAAATCCCCCTAACTATTGAAGTAAAACTAGCATGAATTAAGACCCGACTCTTGTGTGGCCTTGGTTTACTGACCTAGACAATGTGCCATCTTGGTCACTGCTCTTTCTCTTTACTCTTGACCTTATGTTCTGCCTAACATATATATCTTCATCACCCTGTGACTAGGGAGTAAGCACTGAGTGTTTCAACAAAGATACATCCTTTTACTACTGTTAACTTTTAGTATGTACTCAAGATGCTATAAAGAATAACTTAGAGATGCAACTCAGTAAGAGAAAGTGCTATTCCTCTTGGCGAATGCATGCATCACCTCCTTCGGGTTGTTAAGAGCTCTTCTGAATTTTAACAAGATTTGGAGTAATGAAGGCTGCACTTTGCTATCTCCACAAAGACACAGCAGAGAAGAAGCACTGATCAGTCCTGCAACCCAATACTGTCAAATACTATTTGTTTACAGCCAGTCCCCAGATGTACCAAAGCTCTTTCATGATGGACTATTTAGAGCATATCCTTACTTAATGTGTATAGCAGGAGACAGAATGGCATAAAGAAACAGTGAGGCAATGAAATTTCTGCCCCATGTCAGCATCATGGTCAGGAAACACTACTATGCATCTGCTCTTCCTCCAATTCAACACACACCTTCTAGGAAATGCTAGAATCACCACAGTTTTGTAAGGCACAAGCATGCAGATTAAATAACACCTGGGAGTTTGGCCATAAGAATTTGAGCTTCAGTATTTTCCACCATGCAATTAGGCTAAGGGTAAGGGAGGATGATATTTGATCAGTTCTTAGTGGCTAACTGATGCAAACCTTAATACCTGAATGCGTCAGATATTAAAAAGCATCTTTGTGTGCAATCATCCATGTAAACAAAAATTCTCTACTGCTCGGGAGGAATCCACAGGGCTATCACTTATTTATAAGAGCTCAATACACATCTTTTTGGATTCTTCTTCACCACAGACGAATTTATGAATGTATGGAGTACCCGCTTAAAAGCATGCATTAACTTGCACATGGGAATAACCATTACCTTTCTAGGACACCACCACAAACACTGCTCTACACTCTCTGCTATCTAGCCCCTCATCCCTCAAAACCCAAGGATTTTTTCCACGCAGAAAGTTAGCTTGAGATATGACACTGCTTCAATCCCCTTTCTAATGAGAACATCTGCTGAGAGGGCTCACTCAGCTCTTTCGGCAGCAAGAGTAAACCACGCTTTAAAAACAGAGAGCGAGCAGGAATGTTACTGAAAGATTAACTGTATACTCACAGGTAAAATTACTAATTAAAACAAGATTTCCAGCAAGATTTTGAACATAGCTGAAGAGTGCCAAGTAGTTTTCGTCAAGGTAAAGCTTCCCAGAGCAGATAGCTACTCGTATCTGATCTAAAGAAGGAAGTCCTTATCTAATCAAATGTCTGGAAAACTATTAGTTTTCATCAAGAATTTCAACACATCATGGTGTCTTCCTTCAACAACTGATTTTTGAAGTATTTTTACTAGTTTAATATTCCAAAGCCTGCTGCAGTTATAACTCAATAGCTTGCAGCAACAAGTAAACTTGAAATTCATCCCATTAGAAGCTCTTGCTCCTACTGCTTCAGGCTGCTGGAAGCAAGGGTATTTTCAATTTTCAGGTAGACTGCTAACAACAATATTTACATTAAGTGAGTTTTATGCCATAGTTCCCTCTAAAAAGTTTTAACTAGCAGCATACGAAAGAATAACTGTCCTGGAAGAACAAAGGAAATTTTAACTTTTGGAGACAACAAACGTCTTCATGTTAAAGTTTTAATAGCAGGGAAAAAAGTCCCCACAGTCCCCACACACAGGCACTCTGCAGAACAACAAAAATACAGCTCCCATTTCGACCATCTGTGTTTCTGGCTCCTGTAAATCCTGCATCATGAACCTAGAGACTGGTTCAAACTTAAGTTATTTGCCAGGACCTTGAATACAGCACCACATGCTGAAATAAACTGAGTTGCAAGAATACTCTGGGTGCTAGCAGTAAAGCTAAAACAGCAATATACTTATTGCTGTGCTTCACTGTGTCTTTCAACATTATTACCACAAGTAGCTTTTTAAACTACTGTAATATTTGCCCAGGTCAGCATGCTGCTCAGCAGGTTTCAGAACATGCCAGGAGCACAGTTCAAAGGGAGGCAAAGAGAGTGACTGCTGCTCCCATCTTGAGCCAATGCCACACATTGTGCAAACACAACGTGGCGCCTGAGCAAGTTTATCCACAGCTAGCTGATAAAAGTTACTTTACCAGAATGCTATGCTGAGTGTCCAGTGCTGCCCTCCGCATTTCTGTGTCATTTAAATAAGCTGAAGTGCATCTTTCCCTCTCAACCTATTTGGGACATCCAGAGAGCAGAGAAAAGATGACTTGGGTACTAACCCACCTGTTACACTACAACTGGGAGAAACACTGATGAGTGCTACATCTCACACTTCACTTAGCAGAAACTGCGGATGAAGCTCTTGTTTAAACTACGACACAGGGTACAAACTGGAGTACCTGAGGCAGGGACAAAAACCTGTCCCAGTGGAGACAGTCACAGCTGAAAGAGTCTTAAATCATCTGCCATTGCCTCCCTTGGGACCTGCACTGCAGACACTCTCTCAGACTTAGGTCACAGCTTGTCATGCAGAACTATATGCATAACATATCATAGCTGTTCTGTTTTTATCTGTTCCATTCCATCCCATTCCATTCAGACACAAATCAGACACAAGTCAGGTTACAGGTGGAAGGAGTATTTTATTTATTTATAAACAAAGTTATTTTACCTTAGCTTAGGTGAGGTTAATTTAGGTTAGTTTGTTAGTTAATTTTAATCTAGTTTAGTTTAGATTCTATTTTCTTTTTCTCAATCTGTTTCAGAGCTGATGCTCACAAGCACTAACCCGATGCCCATGCGTAGCCAGCAGCAGGCTGACGCATCCTTCAGTTTAGCT
>JANHGB010001198.1:0-16020 GCA_026283785.1 Coracopsis vasa | reverse complement strand
CCCTGCCAATGGCAGGGGGGTTGGAACTAGATGATCTTAAGGTCCTTTCCAACCCTAACTATTCTATGATTCTATGACACACATGGTCTGATTCTGTGTGTCTTTATATTGGTCCTGTGAAATAATTTTGTTCTAACACCTCAAATCAAGAAAGAAGGAACAAAATTGGTGTCAGGGTAATGAGAAACCTCAGGGGGATGATGTGCAACACGAAAGTAGCTTATCTGCTGCCACTGTTACTTCCTCTTTCCTGTGTGACTGAGCTTTTCTTCTGCTAGAATTGACCTGTCTCTGTTACAACAAAGATGCATGTTATATAAACACAGCCCTGTTCTATTTCAAAATTAGCGATAATGTGAGGGAAAACAGAGTGCATGCTGCAACATCATGTCCTGACCCTGTGGACAACTGTAGACACAGTGATCTTAGAAGCACAGCAGTGGGTCAGGTCATGGAGTGGGTTCACATCTAGTCACATGGCAGAGGCTGCCTGCTGGACAGGCCTCTCACTGCTACACGTGCTGTTAGTGCTCAAAACATGAGCTGTAAGAAAAAAAAATGTATATATATCAGACATACACATTTGTGTATCTATCTCCTTCATGTAAGCTGGGAGTGATTGTGTGGCATCTCTTCCAAAAGAGAAGCCTGGAAACAACCTCATGGTTTCATAAAAACCTATGTTCTTTCCAATTTCTAACAGTCTCTAACTAATATAGCCTAAACATTCCATGTGTCTTTAATTAGGTTTGCATTTCTCTTGGAGACTGGGAGAGAAGGCAGAGAGAACGTAATGCAATAGAAACCCAGGGAAAATTAGGTCTGGAAATGAGGTAAAGAAAACAGACTCTGAACAAAGGACTGAGGGAGAAAATTTCTTTTGGGAAAATCATATAAGCATTCTACAGTCAGCACTGCTTTGAGTTTCTGAGAGCTTTCATGAAGGGGGGAGAAGGTTTTATTTTGTCCATGAAATGGCAGTGAGCATAGACTTCTTTTTAGTAACGGAAATACGCCTTCTGTATTTTGATTTCAAAGTAATAGCAAAGGAGAGGGAAAATATGGGTTTAAACTGAAGCAAAACATTTTAAGAAATTTACATACACACCCACACCCCACATCTGAGTTGATATAGTTCGTGTATCCACAGCACAAACCCTTTGGGACATCAGCTTCCTTCAGCTCCTGCTTTCAGGAAGAGTTAAAAATAATATCACTAAGTGTATTTCCAAATGTTACTATCAGCAGGGAAGGCCACATGCTGCACTAGCTGTTGTCAGTAAAGCTCTGTACAGACAATGTGTTTCTGAGGTCTAGTTGTGGTACTTGATGGCTACAAAGCATAGCACCTTAGCACAGTTCTTTCCGAGTCTTGCTGCTGAGAGCATCCTGGGGATAACACAGTAACCTTCACTACTGGGCACTTGAGTCTGGTTCTCCTTTTAGCTGTCTAGTTGCAAAATATGGTATCAACATCAGTTTAATATCTAAAGTACAAAGAGAATAATGGGTTTGCATGGCTGAAACACTAAAAGCAAGTACCTTTCAAGTGTTCAGAAAGGGCTCCAACAATCTGGGGACCCCTTTCATTGTGTGTCGGATGTCTAATGCCAAGATGAGATACAAATGTTAATCAACACATGTTATGGTAGGACGTAAACCTACCAGTGTAAGAACAGATTGCATTGCATGAGGGCTTTCTTACATGGAATGTGAAGAAGAGATTATTATGTCCATGGCACTTATCAGCTGGGCAACACAGCAGATAACATGGTCTTTGGATTTGTAGATTTGTATTTGCAGATAGGCTTTACTTAAGAAAGTTTATATCCCCTTCCACATTAACAAACAAGTGTCATTACTCTTCTTAAAAACAACAAAAAAGTGAACGCAAAAAGAGCATGAGTATTTTGTAAGAAATAATAATATTACTGATGTCTGATAACAGTGTGAAAATCCAAAGCAGTTATGCTGATTATAGAAGTGATTTCCTTTTTTCGCCGTCCTTAATAGTGGGTGCAAACAGATAAGCTCAGAGATGCTGTATGAGTGGGAGACCGTGTATAGAAATTCTGCAGATCATACTGAATCATGCAACCGTCTACACCACAGTGGAGGGAAAGAAGAAGTGTGAACACTCCATCCTGGCTGCTACCATTCTGCTGTCTCCACTGCCCACAAAGTGAGAAGGTGTAGAGTTGCAATACAGGCCTGACCTCGGCTTGTGTCTCTAAGAAAACATTAGGAAAACAACAAATAAAGCTCAAACCAAAACCAAAAAGAAACACAAAAAGACAACCCCCAAATCCCACACGAAACCAACAAACAACCCAATGTGCTGAATCTGCATTGCTTTAGATTCTGCTCAGACTCTCTCCAATCCAGGACTGGAATTGCAAGAAGTTGGGAGTCCCAGGAACAGAACAAAGAGAGAGTGTGGACATGCAAGGATGAGAGAGAGAACTCCCTGGGAAATACAGGACCAGAAGAACAACAGGTGCCAAAAGGCCAAGGGTTGAGGTGCTTTGTCACAGAAGAGCTATGTAAAGAATCTTGCCCAGCACCTGTCCATAGTGTCTCAGGCTTGGTTGTTCTGTGATAACATCTAAAGCTGCCAACATATATTAAAAAAAAAAAAAGGAAGAAGAAAAGATGAGATGAGATGGGAAAAGAAAAGAAAGGAAAAGGAAAGGGAAAGGGAAAGAAAAAAGAAAGAAAAAGAAAAGACAACAATGATAATGTTGGCATTCATTTGAAAAGAGTCATTTAGGAAAGATTCAACTTTGGGACAAGCTGAGACAAAAAAGAGTCCTAAGGAAAGAAGTAGCCATTACAATAAAGTAATTTTTTTTCTTTGGTTTTTTTTTGGTTGGCTTGGTTTTTTTTTACTGAGAACAAAATAACTTAAAAGTACATGCAAACATAAATTGAGTTATATTTGAAACTGTGATAATGGCCTACAGTCAGCTTTGTGCTTGCAATAAAGCATGTTAAATACTCTTAAGTTACAGCTTACTTTCAGTACCTTTGAATGTATGGACACTGCAGGAGCATTCCAGGGAATTAATAGTACTGCAGAATGGAGAACTGTGCTTCTTCCCCCCATATCCAGTCTGTGCTTCTTCCAACCCACACAGAATCAAATGAATTTTGTTTCTTACTAGTGCATGGTTTCCCCTTCCACTCTCTGTAGGCTGAATTTCAAGCAGGGCAATACATAGGAAACAAGGTGGCACTGCCCCCCTGACCTGCAAAATTAAACAGATGGCAGCTGACACCTTAGAAATGTATTTTCTTGCAGTTGCCATGGTCAGAAGATAGCTTTTACAGTGAGAAGTGGTAATCTGGCACTACTGCTAATGCTACTGCAAACGTTTCCATATGCATGGAATGTTCCAGAGCTTCATGAATATTTCCAGGCTGATTCTCTTTTCTCTTTTTTCATTCCCAGCTAGCACCCTACAGCCACATGGAGTTCAGACTTTTTAGTATTCCAGAAGCAGACAATGACACTTTTATTTGATATAAGAAATAGAATTTCCTATTTACATTTTCATAGGAGCACAAATATATCCAATACAGATTTCATAGGAAGGAAGCAGTTGTCATATAGATCAGACCACTAATCTGTCAAGTCTAATCAGATTGTGGCCAGTCCTGATACTTTCAGCGGATGGTGTAAGAAACCGTGCTTAGGAATTCCCACCCAGGGTAGGAGACTGGGGTTTTTTTTCACCCCTGTTATGTGACAGTGAATTCTCCTGTGACTTTTCTTGTAACCTGAAAAGCTGAGCAAGCCCATTTCTGCCGTGAAATAGTACATGCTGGGTCAGAATTTAAATGCGTGCATTCCACTTCATATAAAAATCCCTCTAGCGTAGGCTTTTTTTACTGCTGCGTGATTCATGTACTGGCAAAATGATATTCAGAAGTATTTGAACTTACAAAACTGCTGAGACCACTAAACTCCCATTGTAATGTACAAAAAATACAGGTACAACGTGTACTGATTTGACATTGTGAACAGTGAATGCTCCTTACTTTTTGCTACCAAAAATAACTATTATTAAGTAACTGAAAGTATTGTTTAGCAGTAATAGTAATGTCAATTTGTTGCTGGTGGATTGATCTCCCCATTTGTGGATGTTCTGTTTTCTCTGCAGGTAATGGTATTATATTACTGATATCTGTTGATGCTTTTTGCAAGCTCATTCAGTGCTACATATTTTTCAAAGGGTGGGTTAGATATTAACTAATGTGTAGTAATCTCCTATGAGGCTGGCACAGAGCAAGTCCTTATTTTAGAAAAGAAGGAACTAAGACTATTAAAAAATAAACATTTTTCATGCTTCAATAGAGCCTGGAATTCACTAAGTCGTATTTTTAGGCTGAGTCTGTGGACGGCTCTTTTTGAGCCATTTGAGAGCACTGTTTCTAAGTGCTTTTATTTTATGTGATTTGACATGAACACAGTAATTATACATTGAATGTTGATTGTCTTACTGTTAACACACTCAGATGCGTTAAGAGGTGGTCTCAGTACTACCTTCTCAGTTCAATGCTATTAGGGGTTTTAGCCAGTGGTTTTGAATACTGCACTGAATTAGTACCTGAGTACACTGTTGGTACTCTTCTGATTCTGCATATTCTAAGCTAATTCTTATAACTTCTTCAATATATACAGCTGAGAATCTGTTGTCTTGAATTTTTAACTTCAGGTGTTAAATTCCAGTTAGAGATGATGTGATACTGCTTGTCTGACAGTCTCTTTTCTTCCACGCTGTCATTCTTGAAGTGTTTGGCATAGTTATAACTTTCTTACAAGGGGATGATTTATTTACTCTGTGTAAATTATGCTATTGTAAGACCTGTGCATGTCTTTCAAATGGAACGTTTGAACATGTGGGAGAATACTTAATATTAGCTACTAGTTATATATACAAACAGACCCACTCCTCACCAAAAAAAAAGAGAAAAAAAGAGAAGAGGTGCTTATACCTCAGTCTTTCTTAATTTCTATATAAGCTATGATTTGGCCCAGGTTTCTGAAGCCGAACTTTGCAAGATTTTATCCAAGTCCTAAGCATGCAAAGAAGTATCTTTGCTGAAATCCTCATCTCACTGAATTAAGTAGCAGAACTCACACATTTTTTGATAGAGCAAGGAATTCACCCCTGAACTTCAGATAATTTATGTGACCTGGAAAAAAACTCACAAACTTTTTTCCCATTTCAGCATTACCAGGGCTTTTCATTTTGGAAAAACTTGCAGAATTAATGCAACTGAGTTGTATGTGCACATTATTCCTGAACACATTCAGTCTAGACTTAAACTCTTGACAGTCTATAGGTGCAAGTGAAGCTGTGAAGCAGAGCAGGAGCTACCCTTGGACAGTGTACATAAACACTCTGAACATTAGTCTGTTTAAATCCAACTTATTGCATCAAATAAATTGCTTTTGTTGTACAAGTTTCACATACTAGCTAAGCTATAGATGTGGTCAACCGTGTTTGACTACAATAAGTAATGATATGGTAAAACAGTGCACAGTCTCTGCTAGCTCACCCTTTTGCAGTAAAGTGGGTAGCAAATTGCACAGAAGTTGGTGGTCTCCAGAGCTTTCAGACGTTCTGGGAGATGACAAGTAACTCATATGGACCTCTGAGACAGAATTATGTAATCTGTGACATTCCAGCATGCTTTTTGTTAACAGTACTCTATTGCCATTACGAAACTGTGTTTAGCATTCTCCTGAGAGGTGAGCATATCCCTTTGGTTATGTTTAAACCCCTGATAGGAAGTGCCTCAACTGCAGCCGGAGAAAGTGCCTCAACTGCAGTCGGAGGCAGTGCCTCCTATTGGCTAACAATTTACAGGGCTGTCACAACGTAGAGAGTAAAGCTATAAACTTTCCCTAGCAGATCATTTACCCTCCCTCCCCTTGTAATTCTAGGAATAGTCTGCCCACTTCATGTGGGCCAATATTGGTTTTCTATTTGATGAAGAACTCAGATGGCAAGCAGAAAAGCACACAGAAAGACAAGTATTTCTTCTTTCAGTGGAGATTGTATATAGTTACCATGAAAATGACAGTAAGGCAGTGTAAATTATGATTTTACTTACATGTCATCTGCAAAGACACAAATGCCTTGTCTTTATTTGCGATTATACCTGCAGACTCTGATGTAAAGGGAACAGTACAATCTCCAGTCTTGTAAGAGAGACAGCAAACGTGCTTTTCTCAGTCCTGGAGTAATCTCTGTTCATGCTAATTTTCGTCCCTTTTTCTTGTGAATTTACTCTGTGCAGGAACACTACAAGCTGCAGCTGTAGTTTACTATTCCCATATAGCTAGGACAGACCAAATAATGCTATAGATTTCAAATAATCTGCTGAGTTGCAACAACATGGGCTGCAACCTGAAATCAAGTTTTTGGAGAGCAATACCCCAAGCTGCACAACTCCTTGTGAATGAGACAAGAGTTCTCAGTTCAAAGTATTTAATATAGATTTTAAAAAGAAGCAAAAATGAATTGTGTATGAAAGCTGATTTGAAATCCCCTGTAAAAACTGGTGACCTTTAATCTGTCCAGAAATACTAACTCAGCATTCAGCATCAATGACTAGAACTTCAGAAGTTTTCTTCTTAGCCTTACTATTACTACTAGAACCCTAGTTCTTGAGTTCTCTAATTATTTAATACCACACAAACTCTTAAACGAGTATGTCTAATTCCCATATCTATTCTTGGGAGAAAAGCTCAGAAATGGAGCACTGTAATTCTAAAATCCCAGGAAATAGTTTGATACACAACACTTATTTACAATACTATACTTAACTATGATACTATATGACTTTTCAGTATCTGACTTACTTTCTGTTGTTCCCATTAAATATACTAGTTTACCAATGTATTTAGTTTGCATTGGGCTAATCTTCATCAGCGGCCACTACAGTCCTAGGAAGGGATTCAGAATTTTCCTTTATTTAATGTCAGATATTTTTATACTGTGGATAATGTCTATAAATCTGTTGCAAAGGAAGTTACTGGTACTCTGCTTCTGAGACTTAATAATCTCAGCTATGGTGACTCCTAGAAAATACCCTATATAGCTTGGGAAATGAGTTTTTCAGAGCAGGATGCTGCAGTTCATAAATATGAACTCTACTTCTGCAGGAATTCTGGTTTTAGTTGGGGCCTTGAAGGTTCTACGGTGCTTCCCTTACTGAGAACTGTCAGGGAGGCTGTATCACCTTTTCCATCTTCAATCTAAAGCTGTGTGATGGTGGAAAGCATATGGCTAAAGTTCTACAGAATCACTCTTTATGATGATTTTTTGAAATATTTCTTTGAAGTGTCAGGTCATTTGATGGTTGAAGACAGTTCATAGTTTTTAAAGTACTGTTTTCAAGTACAGTTTGATTCTGAGAAGGGATTATGAAGTGGCTGTGCAACGCTCTGTGTTGGCACACTGGTAGCTGTCTGAAATCTCATCTCTTTATAAATAAAACGCTATTTCTGACAGCTACTGCTACAAATTCTGATTAAGAAGTGAAAGCCAAGGAGGAGTTTCTTCCTGTTCATTAATTGCTTGCAGTAAAGAGTTGAAGCACATGAAGAAAGGTGCAGCATGAGAACTTTTGTAAAGACATGTCTATTTGAAGCCTTGGTAGCCAATCAGGAGCCAAAATAAAGGACGCTTCCCAGAGTGGCATACAATGTGCAGATACTATTGGAAAAAAAGCAAAAGATGCAACTTTTCTCACCAGGGTTCATAAATCTGTTTGGAATATATCTTAAAAAAACCAAAACTTTCAGAAGTAGTGTAACTCTTAGTATAGAAAGAACCAGTTGTCTTTTGCTCGAGAAATTCACTATAGTGTATTCAAAAGCAAACTTAGCCCAGTCTCTGGCTTGAAGCTATCTGAAATAGAGCACCAGCAATGAGTGAGGAAGCTGTTGTAATTTAAATTTCATAGGTCGCTGAGTTATTATACAGAATCCCTCAATTACTACAGTCTTTCAAACAGCCATTGATTCTAGCAACACATGTAGAGAACTCACCAACTATTTGCTTCCAGATTTCTTGCAAGTGTAGTGCATGCTTATTGCAAGCTTCCCTTTCTTCAAGACTGCAAACTGCTGTAACAACATGATGTATTACAGTCGCCAGAACTGTTCTGTGTCTTTGAAATCTAAATGTGCACTTGCTAGCAGTTTTACAGACTATAGGAGAAGGACTCAAAAATAGTAAGGCTGATTAAGATTGCTGTGAAACAAAATCAAGTCTAGTTTAACAGCAACTAAAGCTATGAGGTTTTGACCATCAGATGGTTTTTGCGTTAGTAGAAAAAAGAGATTTGGGATCTTGTAGCATCAAATCCTAACTTTTCATCCTGCTAAGTGATCTGTGAAAATACTTTCTGTAATCTAAAATAAGGCATGCAGACTGGAAGCATAAAGCTACTGTTTTTCTGTGGGAAAATAAAGGCAGATTCAGAGTTCCTTGAGTTAGGCATTTTGCACTGTTAATTTGGAAAGACCTGGATATCTGTTGTTTTGTCGGTGTACGTCATACAAGAAAACTCACTGAAGTGTGACAGCTATGTGGAGAAGAACCCCTTTCACCCCACTGTTTCATTGGCTGTCACTGGCTCTGTGTTTGGCAAATGCACAAATGAACTCTCCTGCCCCTGAGAAAAGCCTTGGGGGAATAGCTGCTAGAGATATTAAAATTTCAGTTTGTTTCTGTTTTCCTTTATCTGTTGACAAAAATATGATGCATCCTTCTCAGGCTAACCTATTACAGAAGCTTCATCAGGGTTTGTTGTGCTGACACGCTCTGCCCCTGTGAAAGAAGATATATATATATATATCAGTAATTAATTCTTTCTGAAGTTTTAATTGCTGATTTTTTTTCCCTATAGTGTTAAAGACTGGTTCAGGGTCATCCCATAGCATAGATAGAATAGCCTGTAGTCCCATTTGAAAACTATGCTATCTTGATATGTGTGTCTTTGCTAGAATGTTACAGGCTGGAGCTGTAGTGTCTTTTGTACGTTTGTCTGTCACAGCTCCTGTGTGTCAATGTTGCAGGTTATTTCTTATTTTGGGGAAGAAAATAGAAGGTGGGGAAATGGGGAATCTGTTAACAGTTCCTAGATGAGATTGTCTTGGTTGGTACAGTGACAATAACTCAGGAGCTGACTTGTCACCACACAAATGCTCAGTAGGCTGGAGGTCTTATATGGTACGAAGATTTTGTACTGGCTCTGCATGAGTGATGGGTGTCAGCATCCCTGCTGTGTATCAAGCTGAGCAAGCACTGATGAGGTCATACTGCTAGTTACGGTAGGAAACACTATGTGTATGAAGAGTGAGGGGTAAGCATGTGTATTTGTGCCGTCTCCACATTGCAATGGTGTAGCTTTTGAATAGTTAACTGTCAAAACTGCACTCCAGTACATTTCCTGTCATCCTCACTGAATTGAATACAGCTAAACTGAGCTCTGTTTAGTGATTTTCTTGATTTGTGCTGTTGTACGCTGCCAGAATTTTTCTTCTGCCACACTCCTAAGATAAATATTTCCTTCTTCCCACTCTCCAGCCCTACTATCTCCTCTTTGATATGAAATCTTTTATATCCAAACCAAAGCATTTTCAATTACCTTTCATAGTAGATCTCACTAAATGGATGGTTATATATTGATGTGGCTCTTTTTTCTGAATACATACATTTAACTTACCTGCAGTATTATCAGGGCAGGAGCAAGACCTCATCATGCAATGCTTATCTGTAGTGCACTTTTTTTCTGATTCTTGCACAACAATACTAGTGCTCAATTAGTGCATAGTTACCCAAAATATTGCAATTACCTTGTCTGTCTCACCTCTCAATGGTAATGCAATCTCTGCATTAACCACTCTCACTGCCTGTCCTTAATATGTTCCCTGATATTTAGCTGCCATGATTTTACGACCCCAGTACCCAAATGTTTAAATTCAGTCAAGTTTGACTCAAGGAATTATAGAATGTCATGACAGTGCTGAAAAAGACAGAGAATGTTATATTAACCTCAAGTAAATTTAAAAAAAAAAATCATTTTGATTTAAAAACTGTAAGTTGATAAAAGTTTGAAAAGACGGGCAACAACTGGGAGTACAGTACAAGGAACAGTTGAGTTTGACTATTGTTTCAGCCTTCTTCTTAATTTGATATGATGATTTAGTATCATGATTGTTAGGGCAATAGGAATATCCTTTAATAAATAATGCCCTGCTGTATGTCCACCCCACCACCACACCCCAACTTGAAATCTTTTGCAAAACTTGAGAAAAGTCTGAAAGCAAAACTTAGAATGCAAATTCACATGAGTAAATCCCACGGTGATCATAAAATATGACCCTTCCAGTGATCATAATTATGACCTTATGACCAGCAAGAGGGAGAAACATGGCTTAAAGATCAGTAAGATGTCCTATAGACTGATGAAAACGTTTTCTTCTTTCAGAAAGCAGAGCCTGCTGCTCCTGATCAGTGATGTCTTCCTTATAGTGACTTATTTCTTGAGATTACTCTCAGAGTGCCACCATTTCTTTTAGGTAAAATAAAAATGTCAAGAGTCCAGATTTTCGTGGTCTCTTTTCAGCTGTGCCACTGATGTCTGGCTATTATCAGGCAAGTCTGGGCCTCGATGTCTGAAACAGGTTTAATATTTACACATCTCAGAGCAATGAGTCACATCTTGGTTCTGTCCAGTAAAGCACATAGAGTTCACCATGAAATATAGAGTTATTTCCAGACAGGGCCCCTCTCTGAAAAATGTTAACAGGTGGAAACCCTAGTAGATAAATTAACGTTTGCTCTTCAAGAGAGGGTTATTTTTACCACCAGCCTGAGTTTGCTGAGTGCAAGTGTACCATGCAATGATATACAAAAAGCATTCATAGCTAGACTGCTCTGGACCTGTTCCTCTCCCATTTTTAAAGCAGAAGCTGCAAACAGTTTGATAATGTGTGTACATCTATGTATTCATAACACCTGCATAACAAGATTATTTGATTTCTAGGCAGAGAATTAATTCGATCATGCAGACTAGGAGAATGGGATCATGAACAGAGGATATCCAACACCGAGTCCACGGATGCTGTGATGAAAAGAAATGTGCAGAATGATTTTTCCTTAAAATGCATCTTGTCTTTGTGAGGTTACTGATCACAATAAGCTTACAGCCATGTGAACATATCTAGAGTTTTCATGTGCTTAATTTGTATATGAGAAGGCATCTAAGGAAAAAGGCATTTTTCTCTCTCCACCCTTTTTTTGCTTAGGAAAATATTATTTATTTGTAGCTTCTCAGAAGATCTCAGTCTTTTTCCCAGTGTCTCACTTTGGTTTTTACACTTGGAAATATATGCATGCACATAATACTGAAGAATTTTGATGCACAAAGTCAAGCTGGTAACTGGATGCAATAGTCTTGTCTGCTGGCTGCTCTGCTGAGCAAGAAGGAGACCTGATCACTCATGGAATTCCCACTGTCTCAGCCTGGATGGATGGGCAGTGGCCTGCACATTCCCTCCAGCCCAGCAGCTCTGGTTGTGGTTCATCATAGTGACCTCAGTGCCTTTGGCACCACTGTCTGCTCAAGCACTTGGGGCCCACCAGTGACCCTTGTGTATGTAGGATAGTGGTGTCTTGTAAAAATCATGATACATTCCTACAGTGTTCCTGGCAGAAAGAAGTTTGGCTTCATCTGGGTCCAATTTTATGGGAAGGACTGTGCAAAAGAAAGCCCACAACAACAATATAAAATGATAAATTTCACAGCAGCCTTCCAGTGTCTGAAGGAGGCCTACAAGGATGCCAGTGAGGGACTGTCCATAGAATCATAGAATTATAGAATCATAGAATAGTTAGGGCTGGAAAGGACCTTAAGATCATCTAGTTCCAACCCCCCTGCCATGGACAGGGACTGTAGTGACAGGACAAGGGGTAATGGGTTCAAATTTAAACAGGTGAAGTTCAGGTTAGATAGGAAGAAGTTATTTACTGTGAGGGTGGTGAGCCATTGGCACAGGTTGCCCAGAGAAGCTGTGGCTGCCCCATCCCTGGCAGTGTTCAAGGCCAGGCTGGATGGGACTTTGAACAACCTGGTCTATGGGAAGG
This sequence comes from Coracopsis vasa, assembly GCA_026283785.1. Classification (NCBI taxonomy): domain Eukaryota; kingdom Metazoa; phylum Chordata; class Aves; order Psittaciformes; family Psittacidae; genus Coracopsis; species Coracopsis vasa. Next base: position 3,850 of record JANHGB010001198.1, on the reverse strand, counting down.
TGTCCCTGCCCATGGCAGGGGGGTTGGAACTAAATGATCTTAAGGTCCCTTCCAAGCTAAACCATTTTATGATTCTATGCTTATGCTATAAACAGACTTTAAGTTTACAAATTGGGAATTCAGGGGTGAATAATCCAAACTCTCCTTCCCATTTACCGAATATATTACATGTTTTAGAAAATTCTGCATTAGTAATACTATAAAAATCTGCTTCTATTCATGGATTACATTGCATATCCACAGCTGAAAAAAGGGAGGCTGTGAGCCCCACTTGCTATACTAGCGAGGCCACTAATACCACGTATTTTAAAAGAACTGCTCTGTGTATTTTCATGTCTTGGTCCTTTCTGAAGCAGTCAGCATGAATGCCAAATAGAGGCATGTTTTTTATGAGTATCTTTTCTCTAGAAACTGGGCTGAGAGCCAGACCTGCTTCCAGTGAACCACCAAAGCTTCTTTTAATTTGATGACCTAAGTTGCTGTTGAATTTGGATGAACTCAGACAAGTTTATATGCGAATGTGTCTGTCTTTCATTGCTAAGCCTTTGAGCTATTCAGTCCTTTTAATTCCTCTTCTTTTTACTCTTAAAAAGGCTACATCTCTATCCAGACACTTTCAATATTCTACTTGGAGGACTTAAAATAAACATTTCAAGGCTCTTCCTGTATTTGAGATGATACTGGTAAGTGCAAAGCAATCTTGTTACCAAAGCTGTTTGCAACATCAACCAGCATGCAATATAGTTTTTATTGCGGTATAGATGTGCTTAATCTGTATATGTGCAACTAAAATACATTGCTTGCATATCTTAAAGTTGTCTTTTTTAGGAAAAGACATGAAGCATGTAGTCAGATTATCTGATATCTTGCTTAAAACAAATCTCCACCAATCAAACATTAGAAAATCTCTTTTCAAGAAAGGAGTCAGCAAATCATGGTTCGAAACATAGGTCACCATTGTCGTGCCACCACACTGGAGAGAAGTGTAAGTTCCCCTAACCGAGCTACTTCGAACTCTAAAGTGTTTAAACTTCTGAAAAATTATTTCCCTGTTTATGTTTGTTTGGGGTTTTGGTGGGTTTTTTTCTGTTTTCAGTTCATGTTTAGTGTCACATTGAAACCAAAACCTTTGATGATTTTTACAGCCAAAAAAAAAAAAAAGGATAAGTGAAACAACTGTATGTGTGAAACCAATAACCTAGTCATTATTAAGTCTGGGAAGTTCTACAGAGTTTCAGCGATACTTGGCATCTTTTGACAAAAGATTTTCCATCTTTATCTTTAAGCTTATGACTTGAATCAGTAGCTCAAGTAAATTTTAAGAAAGATGGATAGTGACATAAAAGGGATTTATTTTCTTTTTTTTTTTCCTTTTCCTGTTTTTAGTTAAAATGCACATCACAGAACATAATATATGTTTCCATTAAATTCTCAACAGCAGAAGTTGCCAGTTGTTTTACTGAACAAATCACAACTTCTAGCTACACATGGAAATTGTTCTTAGAATACTTTTTTAAGGTCATGGAGTGTCAAAAGTAATCAGTCATCCTGGAAAATGGAGCTGTGCAGATTGGAGAATCTGAACTTGTCTGGGCTTGTCAGTGTAGGGAGCTCTGTGCTTGCTTAGTGTGATGTTCATAGCTCCTATGAGCAGAAAGAAACGGAAGATAATTTTTTCTGAACTTCAACAAGCATTTTAACACACACTCATAAATGCTGTATTCATTTGACAAGGTGGCACAGCAGTAACATCTACTGTCCTGATATTAATTTACTACGTAAGCATATTCTTACCTCTTTCCATATATTAAAAAGGTAACAGGAAATGCTGTGCTCAAAAAATGGAGAGGCAGTTCAGCCTTCAACAGGGTAAGCTTACCTTTTTCTCTGGTGGAAGTCAACGATTTAAAGAAATTACCTTTAACTGTTTGGAGACTCCAGAAAGAACTCCACTGAACATGGACTTGCTTTAGTTTTAAATCCTTTCTCTTATAAGTGCCCCTAGTACTACAGTATGCAAAATCGGATGCTTTCAAGTCTGAAAGCTACAATATGCTTTACATCCTGAAACAATCATCTGTGCTAGCTGTCAACTCTATCATGGAGATTGACACTAAAAGTCTTGACACATTCCTCACTGTGAAACACAGTATTTTAAATAAAAGAGAATAGTTCAGTTTAAGACATGCTAACAAATGAAAACAAATGTCTGAGAAGCAGAGCCTGACCTCCCTCGGGGTTTTTTTTCTTCCTGTGCCTTACACCAGAAGCTTTAGCAAAATGCTTGCACTCATCACAAAGCCTCCCTTGTACAGATGAAGAGGGAATGCCCCCGTTTCCTTGCGCCCTGGGGGGCTCCCTGAAACGCCCCTGTGTTGTCGTGCCTCGCTGGCGCCCGGGGAGCAGCCTGGCCGAGCGGAACATCGCATTTGTTCCAGGCGCTGCTGGCTGCCAGCACGTTGTAGGACTAACTTGCGAGGAATGTTCCCCTTGGCAGGCAGCCTCCTCCTGGCACCGACACCAAATGATATCAACCGTGGTTGTTGCTATTTATGACTTTTCTTCTTGTTTATATGAATCACTGCTAATACAGCTAGGTTATTCCAAATTTTTGAACAATTCATACAGTGGGAAGTCTGACAGTAGGTAGAGAATTATTCTGAATTGAAACTACAATTTTTTGAGCTGAGAGATAAAAATGTATTCTGCTTGAGCTTGGAGCTCCAAATCCAAGAACTGCTGAGTCTTAGGATGCCACCATCAACACTGCCTTGCTGTGTGCCCTGGAAGGAGTTTTTCTTGGTTTTCTTTCACTTATACTTTGCTCTATTTTTCTGTTAATCTGCTTTTTGTTCAGCTGCTTTGAAACAAATGTAAGCCAGCAGGACCACATATGAATAAATGTTCCAACAATGAAAGTAGTATCATATGCAATGGGTCTGACCGTGTCTTAAACTCTGACCTTCCTTGTGTGTGGATGAAATACATAAACAAAAATGGGTATTATGATTTTGGCTGAAGCTAACAAACAATTAAAACCATAACAACGTCCCTGTCCTTCTATTTAATGTTTTCAGAACAATCAAAATGCAAATATACCAAATAATATATGAAATTCCTGAAGTGCACCCTGCTGTAAGTGACCAACAGCTCTGATCTGGGTTTGCACTTCCAGAAACCCTGGACATGCTGACTTTCAGGCATTCTGGACAATGTTGAGTAAAACAGCTGTGCATACAGAGTAATTCTGGCATGTCCTAAAAGCAGGTGACTTTATTGAGCAACCACAGTGTCGTTATGAATGCAGGCAGCTTTGATCAGGAAACCCCTAGCGGGAATACATTTGTCCTTCTCTGTGTTACTACTAAAGCAGACAACAAAAATGCATTTTCTGTAAAAGGAAGAATAATGTATGTGGGATGCCCCTGTGTGGGGGTTTTGGAGGCCTACTGTAACAGCACAGGCAAATAAATCTACTCTTTGGTGCTGTACAATAACCTCCAGCAGCACGCATTGGCCAGTAGAGACTTCAGTGGCAATACTGAAAGGATACTTAAAGTTCTAAACAAAGAGGCTTTTAAGTGTTTTTCTCTACTTCCTGTGACTGACTGTGGGATAAAATACTATACATCTCTTCTTGTATTTGCACAGTGTGTTTAATGCCTCTGCAAATAATATCGCTCATTTTAACTTAAATAAGGTTGCTGAGTGCCAATAATACTCATGACAGATTTTCAGTTTTGCATTGCTTTTAGCTACCCCTATGCCTTTAATTCTAAATGCAGTACTTCATATTTCATTTTGCAAATAAGAAGTACCCATCAAATATCACTGTTTATAATTTTAAACT
>JANHGB010001187.1:0-31443 GCA_026283785.1 Coracopsis vasa | reverse complement strand
GGCTCACTGGATAGTTTGATCTGTCTATGTCATTATCATGCTGTTTTGCTTATTATAGCTTTATAGTATATTTTGGAGTCAGGTAGTGTGATGCTTCCAGCTGTTTTTTTTTGTCCCCCCCTTAGGATTACTTTTGCTATTTGGGGATTATTGCCTGAAAATTTTGAAGATCATTGGAGTGTTTTCCAAGATGTTGTAAATACGTTAAATGTAAAAATTGACGTTCTATAATGTTCCTAATTCTCCTAATTAAACACGATACACGAGCACGCCACAAGAGTCCTCCAGCTGCCTCGTAATACAGCGTTGCAGTGAAGCAGCTTTGCTGTCGAGTGAAGCTAGGTTAAACTCTCATTAGAAGCCTTGCAAAAGGCTAAGGGGTTGTCTGCTGTAATTAAGAATGTTGTCTCGCTTTCTTAGCGCTGCCATCTCCAGTGACTGCTCCTCTGCCCCATGGGGAGCTCCGGGTCTGTCTATCCCTATCAGGTGTCTCCTTGGAAACTTTTTATTCCCTTTCTTTTTCCTCCCCTCCTCCTTCAGTTTCAAACTGCTGGGAAGCAGCAGAGGGGATGGAGGTGTTGGCCTTGGGGTGGGCTGAGGCTGCGGTGACTGCTTGGTGATCTTTATGGCTTCAGGTTGGGAGTTTTCATTGTGGATTTTGATCCGAGAGGAGCAAGGTGTTGACTCTTGGCTTTGCTGCTCATGCTGTTAACTGGGGGGGTGAAGCCTGTGGTCTTGCCTCCATAAGCAGCCCTTCAGAGCCACACCTGAGCTTATTGCTTCTCACTTTGATCCTCCACCAGACAAGGGGCTAAAGAAGCCCCTCATGAGGCACTGGGTGCTGCTGAGGCCTCTCCGCAGCTGTGACCAGTGGGTAACACCGCAGCGCAACCAGCACCAGGCCACCAGCACTGCCATGCTGTCCCTAACCACCCTCCCCGTCTTGTCACTGTCACCAGGGTACCTCAAATGCGACATGGACGATGGCTGCGAGGCCAAGGAGGAGACGGGAGGCGAGGAGCTCTTTGACGCCGTGAACAACACCGTCATCTCGGGGGACAGCATCCGCTTCTTCGTCAACGTTAACCTCGAGGTGCCTCCGAATGCCGCTGGTGAGTGCGACCACCACCACTACCATCACCCCAAAAGGGGGCTATGGGACATGGTTGTTCCTCCCTGAGCAAGTTGGGAATGATATCCTGGAAAACCCAAGGAAACCATCTGCTGAGCAGCAGCGTGAAGTGTCCTGACTCCTTTCCCCCCTTCCCTGTGGTAACAAGGCCTCGGGTTTCAGGCCTGACACCCTGCTGCTCTCTCACTGCTGTTGCCTGGTTGCTGCAAAGCCATTTCTAGCTCTCCAGAGCCATTTCTAGCTAAGAAATAGGGATTTTTGTGGTGAATGCGATCCCTATAGATCGTTCAGGCGCTGCTCTGGGGCTTCCCGAGGATTTTGGAGGTGTTTTGATCGTGTTTGAATTGGAATGGTGGAAGTGAATGGGAGCCATGGATGGCCTGGGGCAGTCACTGCTCTCCACAGCAAATGGTAAGGGAAGAAGGAGGGTGTTTTGGGGCTTATGGCACGTGCCTTTTGGGGTTAATCACCCTGGCTTGGAGGCAAGTAATCCCTGTACTTGCTGTGTGGAGGCAGATAGCACAAATGAGGAGATAACCATCCTGTTAGACACCTTTCATGGAGGTCAGGCAGCTGTGCCTGCAGTCTGGGCATTGCTATTGTGCGTCATGCTCTATAAATACAAACTACCTGGTCCAGGTGAAGGCCCATGTGCCAAGTTCTTCTCCCAAATATGCTGTAGTAGGATCTGTACCTGCTGCAAGCTTCATGCAGGAGGACAGTGTTTGCTTGTGGTAGTGGGGCCTGCAATGCTGTTTGGTGCTGGGGGTGAATCCAGCAGAGAAACACATCCCTAAGGCTTCCATCCTCATGGAGCTGCAGTGTCAGCTTGGAGTGGTGGCTTTGCTCCTGTGTGCCAAGTGATTTGGGAGGGGGTAAGGAATGCTGATCAGAAAGCAAGCAGCAGGGAGTGCTTCGTCTAGCAGGGACTTTAAGGCTCTTACTGCTGGCAGTGGTACTGTGCTGCTCCTTGGCTGAGAATAGACAGGTAACTGTGCAGATGGACATATCTGCCCCAAACTGTGCTCTTTGTGTGCTCCCTGCCAAGCCAGCATCCTTTAGAAGCTTTGCCCAAGGTGAAGAGGACTTACAAACAGCCTAGTTAACGCAGATTGTGTAGATACCTAAACTGCTTTCTGTCAAGGGATAAAATCCCTGGTTTGCTCTAAAGGTTGCTTTTGCCTCTAGCACACCGTTTAACATCCTCTGTAATGCATGTGCTAAATGGTGCAGCTGCTGGAAAATGCAGCTCTGGGACATGGCAGCAGCCTGGGTTTCATCCCAGCAGCTGGAGGCATCCTGGAGCCTGTGTGGGCACTATTTTGGATAGTAAATGAAAGGGCTCTGGATTATCTCTGGAGTCACAGTGTTGGAGAGTCCTTTAAGTTATATTTAGATTACAGTTGACCTATAGTGAGTGGTTATTGAAAATGGTGATGCAGAATAGGCATGGCCCAGACCTCTGCTTGGCTATCTTGAAGTCTACTTTATGAATCAGAGCAGTGAGTTTGACTTAGGAATAATATCTAGCAATTTTCAAGCCTGCAATTTTACAAATGCCATCTTAATGGAAAGATTTAGAGGGAACTGTGCTCTGCTATGGCAAGTCTGGGCTTAATGCCGTGGGGTGCATTGTTCTGGGATGAGGAATGCAAGTGCTGTGGATTCTTCGGTGTCTGAAGAAGCTGACTTACCTTATGTGTCTTCCTGGGCTTTTGATAATTGTTCTCCCTTCCATTCAAAACAGGACAAGAAAAGGCTTCCTTATTTCCCTGAAGCACAGCTGTTTGTGATGGTGGTATTGGTTGTGTTCTTCAGCTATCTAGCATTTTTAGGGAAAAAATGGACTTCTGATGTGCTGGAATTCCTTTATAAATGGGTTGATGCAGGTTTTAAAAGTGGGCTTCAGGCAGAACAAAAGTTCAGACTTTCAATAAGAGCAGGTCTGAAGTAAGATTTGTTTTTCCTGCTTTTTCATGATATCAAAGCAGTCCAGGTAGCCAAAATCCAGGTTCTTTACCAGGCATAGGATTCCTCAGAGCCTAGGTGTTTGAGTCTTCTATGCTGTCAGCTCTTCCTCAGAGGTGGTTTTACTGAAGCATCTTCCAGAGTGGATTATATACACACAAAGTCAGTCTCTGGCTGCAGAGGGTAAAGTTGATCCTTCTGGAAAGCTGACTTCTGAGGTGGTTGAAAGTGGCTGAGATGAGCCCCTTAAGCTCTTCTAATGAAAGCAGCCTGAACTGCTGAAAAAAAGACCCTCTTCACAAGCTTCCTAAGCCCCTTCTAGAAGCGAGGTTTAGCTATGCCACGACCAAGGTATGTCTGGGAGCATATTGTTTGTTACTCAGCTCTGCAAGGGGATGCTTTCCAAAATGCCCTTGCGTTGCTGCTGCTCTCTGGGAGTTTTGTTTTATACTCAAGCTTTTGCATTCCTGGAACAGAACTGTGGAGCTGAGCACTTGCAGTGCTTGTCTCCAGCAAGCTGAAAAGAGAGCAGGTTTTTTCCCGGCAATGCAGCATCCCCTAAACACCTCATTTCCAACCCTTAAGGGACCTAGTATACCAGGATCCTACAAGATCCTCTGGTGTGCTTTAAACACAGAGGAAAAGCAAACATGGGAATGACATCTTTCCATCCCCATCTCATTTTTTGCTTTCTCCAAGCTGGGTGTTGAGCTGAAAGGCTTTCTTGTGCCAGAGAGCTTGATATTGTGCTGTTGTGTCATGCAACACCTCCTGGGGCTTGGGCAAAGATGGAGTGAGCATGGGCCCTCTTGTACAAAGAGGGCTCTCCAGTGCTGCTTTTGTTGATTTGCTCCCTAGTGTCACATGTACTTGCTGCATGAAATACATTTGCTCAATCTCCAGCAGGAAAAACCTCTGGGGTGACTTGGAACAAGACAAATGCGGTATCTGTGAGTCTCTGTGCGTGTTCCAGGCATCACTGTTGGGTTTCTTGGCTGAAGTTGGTATCCAGATTCTCTCCTGATTGAGACCTTTTCCGGCAAGCTGCTGTGAGATTGCTGCTCACCTTAGTGTAGGGCTGAAAGGTCCAAAAATGCCCATCTGGGGAGAGGATAAGTTGGTACCCCAGGGTCTGGGTGCTGGCAGGCAACCTAAGTGGAATTACAGATGCGGTGACAGCTCTGCCATCATCCTGTCAAGCTGTTAGTCTCTGTGTGATGTATGTACAGCTTGCTATGAACATAATTGGATGCACTTAACTATAATTCTGTTTTAAAGAGATCACTGTGTGGGATTAAACTTTGAGCCAACAAAACATAGCAGGGCCCATAAAACTGTGACAATTAACCATTGTCATAAAATGCTAGGCTGTGCACACAGCTGGGTATAAAACAGGAGAGCTTGAAGAAATCTTAAGGTATGGCCTATCTCATTTTTAATTAATACTGGCTGCAGTTGCATAGAATGTTGGGCCAAAATCAGTGCAGATGCCTAGGCACTAATGCTTCTTAATCGTGACACTTGGGTCCCTTCTCCTGGGTGTTTTTGTTGCTTCCTTGCAGTAGCTGATGAAAAGCACTTTTTGTTCTCTTTGGTCTCTCATCTTTCTAGCTTAGGTTTTGGTGATAATACTTGTGTTTTCAGCAAATGTTAGCAGCTTCAACATGAAGATAAGCCTTCATGTGAAGGTGGATGCTTTCTGATCTGGGATCTGCATTTGTGGGGGAAGATCAGGGTGGTTTGTAGACACAAATTTGTTCTGAAGTCACAATAAATGTGTAGGTCTTGGTGTGCAGGGGGGACCTCTTTCCTCTCTGGATCACTGTGCTACAAGCCCTGCTTATTTCATAGCTACCAGCTTAGAAATTACTTGCTTGCAGGCTTTATATGGCTTTACAACTGCTTTCCCATTATCTCACGTACCTAGAAGCGTATTAACCCTTCTGTCCTAGTGCTATCTGGATGTCAATTTGCCTGTCTCTCTTGGTATTTTATGCACGGACTTTTCCATAAATCCCTCTGGAGCCTGGGCTGCAGGTGTACGTACCTGCATCCCTTCAGCTTGTCACAGAAACATCAAACTAGTGATTTCAACCACTTGTTGCTTTATCTGTAGCACACTTGTATTCATTGGCAGGGATTTATATGCAGCATTTTGGTTTAGGTTAAGTCTTAAAGTTGGTGGACAAGCAATGCAAGCCTCATTTGTTGCAGTAGGTCTGTGAAGTGTGTAGAGCCACAGCCTTGCTGTCAGTCACAGTGTTCTTATCTGCTTGGCAGCCCCCTTTAATCAGCCAGATAAATATTCTCATCATTTGGACCTTATTCTTGCAGTTTGGGGGTTAAAAACAATTCTTTGGACCTCATTCTTGCAGCTTGGGCCTTAAAAACAATGCATCACCTCCTTTTACCAGGTTGCAATAGAGATGTTTGCACAGGGGTTTCCTAAATGCGGGCACAACTTAGCAGGGATTTGCGGGGCTATAGCTGCTCAACTTTTGCACTATGCATTGTCACAGCTGATGCTTGTACCAGTGGGTTTAGCTACAGAGAGGTGCCTGAAGCAGTTTCTTTTGGGGGGAGAAAGCGAAGTCCTGATGGCAGTGAAAAGCCAATTGGAAAGCAGGATATGGCTTTGTCAGGGTGTGGGGGGGGAAATAACGGAACATGATTTACGCTTCATGAGAAATTAAAGCCTGTTCCACCCTCTGGACAATTGATCATTCCTAGATACGGAGAATCAACAGTTTCCTGTAATCCGCTCCAGAGGCGCACACGTGCACGCCCGACACTGCTGCTCCGAGCAAAACACTGTGCTCTAACTCCTGGCCCAGCCCCTGCTGAGATGACTTTATTCTTTAAGGGGATGAGGAGAAATGCTAGATGCTGGCGCCAAGGATATTCCAGAGAGAGTAGTGTCCAGAGACAAGTGGTCTGGGCCTGAATGGGTATCATTCTGCACACAATAGTCACATTTCCTCACATTAATACCAAGGTCCTTTTTATGTCTCGAGGCACAATGCTGACCCACGCGTTCCATCTGATAACTCCTGTTTTAGCAGTTTGATGTCAGCGTGGGATGTTGGGCTCCTGAAGCTTCCTATACTCTAATGGAAAGTGGATACACTGGTTGTGTTGTGGGGGGATGAGATGACCTCCCTCCGAATTTCCTGATGAGGGTGTTTTCAAAGTGGTGTTCACAAAGCCAAGGGAGGTGCATGTGTGTGTGGGGGGGTGGGTAGCACAAGTGGCTCTGCACAAAGGCAACGTTCTTCCTTTTAGGTGCTTCACCTTGAGTTTGCTTTGAGGCAGCTTCTCCTGGGTTTTTAAGTACCTTGTCCTTGAAGTTGGGGGCAGATAGTATCCTGGGGTGTATCAGGAGGAGTACGGCAGCAGGTTGAGGGAGGTGATCCTTCCCTTCTACTCTATTCTGGTGAGCCCACATCTGGAGTGCTGTGTCCAGGTCTGGCCTCCTCAGTTCAAGAAAGACAAGGACCTACTGGAGAGGGTCCAGTGGAGGCCACAAGGATGGCCATGGAGGATCTCTCTTGGGAGAAGAGAGTCCTGGAGCTGGGTCTCTTCAGTCTAGACAAGAGCAGACTGAGCAGGGATCTCATCAATGCAGATCAGTATCTCAAAGGTGGGTGCCAAGAGGATGATGCCAGTTCCTGTGTAGTCTGCTTTAGGTGGCCTTGCCTTGCATGGAAATTGGAGCAGATATCTCCCAGAGGTTCCTTCCAACCCTAATGATGCTGTGAAACCTATTGCAGCTTTTCTTTTAAAAAGCACAAAGAAAATAAGATGTTTTTGCAGTGCTTGCGTGTCTGAGGAATTGCATGTGACAAGTGACACAGCACTCAGCACTCTTATCTTGTCCTGGCTCTGTACAAGAGCCCTGGTGTCTGTCTGCACTGTCGTCTTCTAACTCCTACATGATGTCCATAGCGCAGTGCAAGGCGATGGTCCTTCACCCCCTCAGCTGTTGTGATGTCTGTGCTGAGCATTACTCAGGTGAGGTTTTCTTTCTCACCCTGCTTGCTCCTTCCCAGCCCGCTCCAGAAGCTTGCAGCTTGTTGCTTATTCCCACCTGCTTTTAACCTGGGTTTTGGTTTAAGAGGGATGAACCTAGCTGATTTTAGGCTTTCTGCTGCAGCTCAGCTCACTGCCCTATTGTGGGATAGTTGGAGCACAGTTATTTATCTAACAATATTTAGCCTAAATTACTCAGGTCTGATAGGGATGAGTCCGCACTCAGTGCAGCCATGGCAGGACAGCAAAACAGAGAATCCCCTTGAGATCCTGCTTGTGATGAATTAGAGGTATCTTCACTGCTCATAAGAAGCTCTTGTCATACTATGTGATGATGTTCTTATTTTTTAAGGCAGCTGATTTTAAAAGCAGAATAGTTTTCTGCTCACAACATGATCCAGTACAAGTGGTTGAGCTTAGATTTGCTCAAACCCCTGAAGAAAGCCCAGATAAAATAGCTTTTTTTATATTAAAACTCCCCATACCTTAAATATTTACACTTAACACCAGATGCTTGATATTTTTCAGAGAACCTTGGAAGTGCTAATGTATTCTGCTATGATTTATTAGCCTGTTTACCATGCAGATGCACTTGGAAGTGAATATAGATGTAATGTCCACTGATACCTGCACAGCCAAAATGTTCCTGCTTTCCAATTTCCACTCCTTTATCCCAGAGAAAGATATGGTCTTAAGATGCTGCAAGCCTCCAGTGGTAGTTTCACTCCAAAGACTTTTGGGTCTTCTCAGGTGTTAAGGGCAGCACTGGGGACCTGTAGCAGGGAAAGGGGATCTTAAGTGAAAGGAGATCGCTTAAGGCGAGGTGAAAACCCTTCAACTTTGACATATGACTTTCATGGGTTTGTTTTCAGGGTTGCCTTTGCATAGAAGATGGCATTATCTAAACAGGGGGTGAAGGGGAGGGATGAAAGTAGGGGATTTAATTTCTCTGGGTTGCTAATAGGGATGTTATTCAAAGGGCAGTGTGGATAAAACCGCTTTAGAATACAGCAAATATGCCGCTCCATTTCTTGCTTCCAAGTATTAAATCTCCTTGTTCATCTTAAAGCTGGATGGGCCCTGTTCTTCTGCAAATGGTGGGAAATAAACAATGGAGACATGCCATAGTGCCTTGGCAGAGCTCTCAATGTGCTGACACGAGGCCACAAGTGTAAGTCTAAGGTTGGCAGTTCCTCAGCTTCACTAAAACTGAAGTGAACTCCCAGCGAGTCACTGCGAGTAGAGCTGCGTGCCTGTGTGCACGCGTCCTAGGAATTCGGGATATGAGTGTCCCCTTGATGTGCCTGCCAGGGGATGCTGGAGATGTGTTGCTGGCTTTTTGGTTTTCCCTTGGGCAGAACCTGGAGCACAGCCTAACAGATAAGGTCAGCCACCCCTGGCAGCTCTCCTTTAACTGTGTGTGAGGACACAGACAATAATGCCTGTAGATAGCTAGCTTGCTTAAAATAGAGTTTTGCAGCCTGTTTTGTCCAGCAAGGAGGACCATAAAAATAGAAGTGAAAAGTTTTCATGGCTCTGACCTCTTCTTTCTGTTTAAGTACGCTTAATCCTGACATTCAGGTGTGAATTCTAGTTATTACTCCTTGTAGTGAGATGTAACTGATGATTAATGGATAGTTTCTTCTTTGTCATAGAGGGTGGATCCATGGCTTTCTGTATCTATTTTGTCCCCGTGAAGGGCTGGCTCCTCCACAGAGGGGCAAGGCTCTAGGGTGTTGCATCTTTTCAGCTCCTCCATAACTGGAAGGAAGCAATAATAGTGCTTTGAAGGAGGAGAAAATGGGTGAAAGGCTAATGGTGGTTGGTCTTGGGCTTTAGCCAAGCTATCTCCTGGTGGATGTGTCATGGAACATCATAGAATGGTTTGGGTTGGAAAGGACTTTAGCATCATCCAGTTCCAACCCCATTGCCACAGGCAGGGACACCTTCTACTAGATCAGATTGCTCCAAGCCCCATTCAACCTGGCCTTGAACCTGGCAAGGCTTTATCCCACATTGCCTAGTGGGTTCCTCCATAGTAAGTAAATGGGTGGTTCATAAGTGAGGTAGGAGAGCACTTGGCAAGTCTGTGTGTATTTTCCTCCTATTTTTCATATTCCAGTGAATTTGCTACCGTCCCTGTTATAGCACTGCAGTGGGCCTTTATGATAACAGCCCAGAACTGGCATGTCCATATCCAGCTGTCTTCTTTCTGTGGATCAAATCTGAGTGGCATGTTGCTTGGATGAAATGATGAATGAGGCTCTGAAGCATCACCTACATACCCAGACAGCTTTTTTGAGAAGCTTGAAAGATCCTAGTCCAACAAATGTAATTAGATGGGTTTTGCTTATGTTGATCAAACAACACTCGGTGCTCATCTGAGTACCTGAGAGAGCTGTCAGTAGAGAAGACCGAGACATGCTTGACACTGATAAGAGGAACCAAGAGTTGCTGCATGATAAAAGGACAGCATGAATTTCTGTTGTGTTTGCAGACATCTGTAAGGACAGACTGCAGATATGCAGATATCTCTTTAGCATGTGCTTGCCGTTGTTCAGGGTTGGGGGTATTTTTTTGTCTCTATAAAACTATTTCTTGCAAGAGCCGAAAAACCAAAACATGTTTTCTCCTCACTGAATATTTATGGCTTCCAAATTTTCCAGCATACTTTTGCATGTGTAATTAGGCTGTAACTTGAGTAAGTGAGCCATGAAGAGCTACAAATATAAGAGCCTAGGGAAAATGCTTGATGTTTCTGGTTTATTTGGGTGCTTGCTTTTTAATAATAAATAGCATTCTTTAGATGAAAAGGCTTGTGTTTTCCAAAAGATGCATCAAAAGCAGTAATAGTTGGGACCGTTGCACCAGCAGACTTGCCTAGTTAAGTGATGTTTTTAATCACATGTGCAGCTTCTAACTTCACCCAACTTCTTCCAAAGTTGGGCAATGTAACCAAAGCCTCTGAACCGCCTTATTTTGTTTAGTGGGAGATAAGGGAGATGAACCCTCTTCTGTACTGCAGTCAAATCTGCTCCCAGTTTGAGTTGTAGCCTTTTAACCCTACCATGAGCATGACTTGAATTCCTGTTTGATCAGGGATGGTGTTGGTTAAAGCAGCTTTCTCTGTGCAAGAAGTAATTGGGTTGGTTTTGAGTTCTGGTATTGTCATGTGAATTGCATCCTCAATCAGCTTATTTTTTGAAGAGTTCAAGGGCTGGGCTTGAAGGTGCCTCTGTGTGTGTGTGTTCAGTCTGTGAAAAGGGATTGCAGCAGTTCTTATAGGTTAGGATTTGGAAGTCCAGATCTGGAAAGGAAGCAAAACCCTCATCTGAGTAGCTGTAACCCTGTGTTAAATCTCTGTACTTTTCCACAGCTTGGCCTCTGGAAAAGTTTTTGGTCTTCAGTGGGTTTTTTCCATGCTCATTTGAATGGCAACTGTTCACGTGTTTCATGTATTACTTTGGTAGCAGCTCAGTCTTGTGGGTTTTTTTGGAGGGTGAAGATGAGGACTTAAGGAGAAGGATGCACAAACAGTACTTGTGCTACTAGTGATGCTACAGAGAAGCTGCCTTGGATGCAAGCAGTATGGAATGGGCTTGTGGCAAAACCAACTGATTGTCTTTTAGCTTATACCCCAAAAGTTGCTTCATAAATACCCAAAGAAAATGTTAACATTGGTGCTTGCAAGTTTGAACTGGGAACTTCCTTGTACCCCTGTCCCTGTATCTCAGCCACATGTTAAGTGACACTTAATAGTCTCTAAACAGCAGTTATCTTTCCCAAGAGCTTTGTTGCTTTACGCTGAGATTTATGGAGGCAGCGTGGTGAGTTGACAGGACATTAATTTGCTCATCTTGGAGTCACTGCGTGTGATCTCTCGCAGCCTGCTCCCTTAGAAGTGCCTGGGTGTTATTGTTGACTCTTTAAGGAGGACAAGAATGGTTTCCAACCAAGCGTGACTCATACAATCTTAGCCTCAATCTATCAAACAACGATGCATTGGATTAAATGATTACCTAAAGGATTAGGAGTTAGTTGTTTTGGGAGGCAGGGAGTAGGGAAGAAAAGAGTAAAAATACATAGAGAATCTGAAAATAAAACCCCCCAAAGTTGCAAGAGACAACCCCCTACTAATCAGATAATGCTAAATGCTGCTTCTACAATTGGTTTACACTTCCATAATGGGAAATGTTGTAAAAATTGAATCTCTGCTTTACTCTAGAGATCACCCTCTACCAAAAGAGTGATACTTCACCTCATTCTGAGCCTTCTGCTTGGTTCCTGCTGCCTGTCAGGTACCTGTGATAGCAACACTGTTCTGATTGGATTTTATTTTTCCCTTTTCCAGATGAAAATGAAAGTGCTGGCTGCGTGTTACTGCACACATCAAGGAAGGTAAGTAGGGATGCTGCATGGTCAGTTTATTCTGACATCATCTAGAAGCAGAGAAAAGGACCTTAAAACACTTTGTGGGAGTGGGGAGATGTTTGTTACTGGCCTAGACAGAAGGCATGTTAGTGCCTTTTTCTTTGAATTCCTCTTTCTTTAAACCTAACAAGCCATGTGCTGCCTATTCTTCAGTTTCTCTGTAATTCTGATTGTTCCACTGCTTTTTGTCTGAGACAATTCCTTGACATGTTAATTCATCACTTTCTCTTCTGCAGCTGCCTGCGAAGGGATCCAGGCATACACCATAGAGATTCAGGCTGCTGAGCTCCTCTCGAGCCGAAAGCAGAAACACCCAATAGACATTGCTGTGATTTTGGTTTCCTGTTTATTCCAGCTAATCAGGTCTGCCTTCATATGAGGTTCAGCAGGAGTGAATTCCCTGGAAACACACAGTCTAGGAGGACAATTAGGAAACAACGCTTAGTTTACACTTCTCTTGAGACTGTAACTCAATAACAATAAGGTGAAAGTGCAAAAAAGCCCTCATATAAACTCTGTTACTACAAACCTCTGACTGTGAAAGTACCTAAACTATGCAGGGAGGAAATGGGTTGATATTTAATACCACATGAAGTCTTTGGGGTTGTGAAGCTTTGAGTTGTCTTGAGTCTTGCCTCATCTGCTGGTTGGAGGGGCTGGCTGGCTGCCTGCCTGAGAACTTGTAGCATCACTGATCCTGGTAAATCGTATTGCAAGCTTTGTTGAAGGTTGTTACCTTGGGTTCTTAAATCTATGTACCAAAGCTTTGTGGGCTTTTTAGGGAATCACAGAGAGCTCTTTAGCTCTGCTTTGGTTTTAGGCCTCTAAACTGAAATCCTGAAAAGGTATTTGGGTGGGCTGAATTAATAGGGGGAGGAAAATGGGTAATGGCTTTAGTAGATGAAGCTGTTCTCCCTAAGTTAAAAAACCCCAAAACAAACCTCCAAAAAGCCAAAACAAACCCATCACCATCAAAAAGAAATTAAACCTTGTTTGCTATTAACCCATGGAAGTTAAAATTAGTTATTCTGTGCTCTGGGATGGTAATGTCTTTGTCAGTAGTTTGTCTTGTCTAATACTAGTGCTATGGTTCTGAACTGTATACACTTGACTGAAAGTAACCTAAGAACCTAATCACTTAAAGTGCAAATTCTAACCCCCAGTGCAGGATCTGCCTCCCATAAGAAATACTTTAAAACTCCTAACACAGAAGTGTCTCTTCTGTTTTAATTTTCCTTTTCAGAGCTGTAGGATTCCTGCTTTTTCTCTCCTAGAGTTCATGCTTGAGCATCGTAGTGAGCTGTTGAACAACAAATACCAGAGAGCTAGCATGCTTTAGCAGGGCTTGAGAGAAGATGCTATTACCAGGTTTTGCCTCCAGGCAGGATGAGTGGAAATTTTGTGCTTTAAATGCAAAGGAAAATGGGACCTGGATCAGAGAAGAGATGGCTTCAAGTGTCTGTGAAGAGGGAACTGCTAGCAGAAAAGTGGTCAGGTCAGAAGCTTTGTCTAGAGACGTTTCCCTGCTAGGTTGTCCCTGTGTCTGGTGATAGCTTGTGGTACTTGTGCGCCTTCAGGAGTGCTGGAAGGGCAGTCTGTGCCTCAGCCAAGTTGCTATCCGGCATGACACTTGGTAGGCATAAATAAGGAGTAGCTCGTTGGTGTGATTTGAGCTATTTAATTATTATCATGGTGTGTTTCTGAGCAAGTTTGCCCAAGTTATCGCAGCAATAGCACAGGTAGAGATCTTCTTGGGACAACATGGTTTTTGGATACCCCTTTTGTAAGATTCTTGCAGTCTGTAAGTGGAGGTAGTCTTCAGAAGAGCCAACCAGCAGATAACTTGCATTTTAGGCCTTCTTGGTGAGCATTGAGAGCTCTTTTTTGCACAGATAGTGTGACTTTGGACAGGAGACATGCCTGAAGTTGGTGGTGGCTGTTTCAACATGTTCCTCTTTGAACCAACAGCCTCTGTTTTTGCTGCCATGCAATGTGCAGCTTTGCAGTCAAGGATACTCATTGCTATTAAAATGGCTATTAGGTAGCTGTCTTGGGTTTCTTGCTAAGCAGTTTCCAGCATCAGGTATCCTGGTGTGACTTAACTATCTAAGGATAGTTAAGGAAGGAGCAATCATTAATCTCTCCTGAAACCATCAGTGTCCTGACTGGAACAGTTTTTTCTGAGCTATCTCTGAGATGTTGCTCTACCAATGCTCCCACTCATTTGTTTTTGGGTTATCTTGGGGGGTGATGTATTTGTATCCTTCCATGGTAGTTGCCTTGTGATGTTAAATGAGCATATCGTCCCCCATGTTATGGGAGTGATAACAAGGATGGATATTGCCCCTATTTCCTGTAAAGGAGCAGGGGAATAAAACGGGAAGATAGAAGGTTGTAGCATGGAAAATTACTTACCCAGGGCATTGCCTGAAGCCTGTGGCAGAGCTGGAGCCTCATCCTTATGACTTGCAGTAAGCTGCTGACAGGCCTGTCCTGCCACAAAAAGCAAACGCTGTCACGCACAGCTTGCTGGAGGATCAGAAATGATTGAGATGATGTGGGCAGATAATAGCCCTCTTCTGAATGCCTTTGATTCATTTCTGTTCTCCCTCAGCTATCCCTCAACTTTCTCCTTCCAGTATTCTGCTTCTGGTGGCTTCTCTCATGCATGGGAGAAGTTGGTGACATGAAGCCACTCATTCCCCCTGGTACTCCTGATGCTCTTAACCTTCCTCATACCTCCATGGGTATCTCCTCTGCCATCTGCCTTGTTAAATCCTGTGTAGGTCATTTGGCCTCTTTGCTGTTTGAACCTACAGCCTAGTTTGGACTCTGTGTGCCAGACAAACCAAAATGAGTTACCTTTGGGAGGTGGTTGTTAGTCATATGGTGACCCCATGAACACCAGTGTTACAGATGGTGATAGGTGTTTTAATCTGCTCTCATGCTGTGATAATTTGAGATTGACTCAGACACTTGCAGTTATATGGTCTCTTTTAGGTGGAATTTAATGAAGCTGTGTCACTGTCTCCTCTCCTAAGAGCAGATGGTAACAAAGCCTTGGGGGTGGGAGCTAAAATACTTCAGAGAATCCTCCCTCTCGAGAAATGCTGTGTAAGAAGTGATTGATGCAAAGTAAAACAGTGCTAATTGCAATGGATGTGTACTGACAACTTGATAGTTGCTGTGATAATTACAGTAATTAGTGAGATGTTGGCATTTTTTTCCCTGTGTCTAGGCTATAAATGGAAAAGGTAGAGAGGGTACGTGTGAGAGGAGGGGATCCATGAGTCAGGCTTAGGGGTGGCCCTTTAACTTGAGGGAGAATGTGCCAAGGTCCAGGTTGTGAAGGCAACTTGGTGACAGATTTGTGAAAGCAAATCAAAGCTTGTTACTGAGCTTAAGGGGAGCTGAGGTTTAAATGTATCTTGACAATCTGGTCCTCAACATCATGAATTCAAGCCTGGCTGCTTTCCCGTCGGCAGGAAGATCCATATAACAAAGTGCAGTTCCCATTTCCTCACTCAATCTTAAGCTGTTGAAGGAGAGGACAGAACTGTCAGTCCTTCCTGACCAGCACTGTGAGTGCTAATTCCATGTGTGGATTTCCAAGGACTGTGAAATGGGAACCGTGCATTTGCATTTTGATCACTCAATTAACAAACTTCACAGCTGACACATACAGAAAGGAGTTGGGATTCTGCAATACAGCATGGTTGTTTCTTCCACCTCAAGGCCAACGAGTCTGGGGCAATAGAGGGAGCCAGCAGAGAGCTGAGACAGTTTCAGCCTCTGTCTACTGCCCTTCTTTATTTGATTCAAAGCTAAACATTATGCACAAAAGAAGAAAACATCTCCCATTTCAGGCTCCCTAACTTGGGCCACTGGGGAGAGATGGTTCCCAGTTTGAGCAGAACTGGGTTAGATTGCACTGAGATGCATACTGATAATTTTTCATGCTACTGAGCTCAGTTTCCTTCCAAATAACTTCTCCTACATTTCTGTGGGCTTCCTGAATTATTTAAACCTGAAGAGGATTTTAAATGCTACCTTTAGGCATTTTTCTTTTAGGCTAACTTATGTGCTTTATCCTAGGCAAAAAAACCCTAATATTTTTTATACCCTGACATAGAAAGCAGAATTAATGGTGTCTAGGCATTTGCCTATGGGTACTCTGTTAGAATAAGCCTTGAAAATGCAAGCCTTCAATGTATTAATGCAAAATGCATCAACGCATAAACCGCCTTTTCTTCTATAATGTGATCTGAATGGTCAAGTTGATTCCAGAATCGCTGGTTGGGTGGCAGTAACAGCAGCAAAACTGCTTGTGAACTACACAGCTCCTAGGCCTTTGCTGTTAGGTGTTGCATGTATCTGTCTAATGCTCTGACCTCTTCTTAACACAGTATCTGAAATTAAAGAATTTTGAGGAGGAAGTCAGAGCCCACAGAGACCTGGATGGGTTCTTGGCCAGAGCCAGCATCATCCTTGATGAAACGGCCACCTCCTTGGACGATGTTCTTCGAGAGATGCTGAAGCACTTTGCTGAAGATCCTGAGAACATGGAGCCAAGCTGCAACTTTGAAAAAATCATGAGCACTTTATTCACAGATTCAGGGACCCCACGAGAAGGGAACGGTAACCAACTCTTGACTTGCTTTTGCCTATGGGTTACTGTTAAGTTGTTGTCCTTTCCATTGGTGGTGTGTTGAACACTCAGTACTGTGTGGTCCCCAGCCTTGCATGTTGCATGTGACACCGGGGACTTATTTTTCCATGTCAGTTAGACTGAAGGGTGTCATGTCTCTAGGGCTTTTATGTTTTGGTGGAGTCCCTATTTCATTAAGATAACATGTAATGGTGTTCTTTGGGGTGAGAAGTTTACGCACTGGATTGTCTTGTCTGTTTGGACCCATTAGGTGTGCTTGTCCTCAGACAAGTTTGCAGTGCTCTTCAGCACAGAGATGCTTGATGGTGTCTCTTCAGAAATGGCTCCTTTGCCTTGTGATTGTTTTTCCATCTGAATTCACACAGGCTGGGGAATTTTGCCTGCTTTGGATGAGTAATTGGTTGGGGAAGGCTGAGTTGCTACCCCCTGGAAGGGACAAGAAGAACTAGTTTCCTCCAGAAACTCAAGTAGGGCAGCTGTAGCCAACGTTGGGAAATGTTACTTTAAGCTATCAGCAAATATCATAGTATAGTCTAAAAAAACTACCTTTTAGCCTAAGATGTAAAGAAGCTTAACCAAGCATTATTTCTCTGTAGGCACCCATGATGTTTCAGACTCAACAGGAGCGAATATACAAACATGTACATCGCACCTCAAATGTAACTGTCACAGCCTGAGTGAATTTGTTTAACAGATATGTCAAGTCCTGAGCATGTAGTAAGCATGTTCATGCTTTGGTTACTTCTTGCTACCTGTCTTAAAGCTTTGCATTTATAATTCCTTTAATTTAGGCTTTCTGCCAATAAAGAAAAACTAAGCAGTGCCATAAAATAAGAACAGTAAATGGGAAGAGGGGGTGAGAGGGCAGGGGATTCAGAAGATGCCTCTTCCAGTCCTGTCTCTATGTTGCGTGTGTTGAATAATGCTAATCTAATAGCCTAATATCGCAGTAGGCTGATGTTGGGAGGAGCAAACAGCTGCCTTTCCAAGCTGTGAATAGCTTAAGGGCAGAATTCAAAAGCATCAGGACAAATGTTTCCACCTTTGTTGTCACCCCCTGCCCTTGCATCAATCCACTGTGCAGATAAGTGTGCTTTGTATTAGTACTCGGCTTCCATTTGAGAGAAAATGTTATTTGCAGTGACAAACCGAACAGTCTGTAATGTTTCCCTCTCTTCTCTTCCTAGTTCACCTCTTATCAGATACAATTCAAGGGGTCACAGCGACAGTCACAGGGGTGCAGTATCAGCAGTCCTGGCTCTGTATCATGTAAGTACTTGGGTTAGATTAACAGAATCCTCTAGCTGCTCAAAAGTTGTCACTTTTGCTACTACTGGGAAGAGTAACGCTTCAGAATGTGTCCTTGTAGGTCAGGATGGTGATGCCCTCTTCATCCACCCTGTGGGATCTCAGTCTCAGCATTGGGATGCTCCTCTTGGACGAGCACTAACCTAGACAGAGGTGACCGCAGTCTCTACAGGCCATTAAACTCTTGGATGCTATAGAAATCTGGTGTTAACAAGCTAAGAATGCTGAAAATAAATTCAAGCCAGAAAATCCTAATTACTGAGAAATGTTAATGAGAGGAACTTCTGAAAGGGACAAGCAGACTGGTTGATGGACTACTTTGCCTGCCAAAGTCTGGGAACTCGTACCAAAAGATTTCTTAGGTCCTTTGATGAGAACATCTAAATTTTGTAACTGAAAATTGAAGTCAGAAATTCTGACACTATTTAGACAGTGATTGCTTTGTCTGGCAATTAATTCAGGCACTGATTAATTGTCAACGCTACTAAACATTGGAGCAGACACTTAAGACAGTAAGGACTCTGTCACCTGGGATTTATGAGACGTGGTGGCTTCACCCCAGCTTCCACTTGACCAAAAGGGGGTTTTGAAACTGTTGTCTCCAAGTCAAGCATGTTGGGCAAGCCAAACTGTCCCTTCACAATTTGGCTTGCCCGTTCTTCTCTGCCAGAACCTGAGTCACTGAGCCAACCAAAGCATTGCAGTTTGACTTCTGTCTGTTGCTTTATGCATATGTGGTCTCTAAGCTGAATTGTCAAGAAAGATGTTAATTCCTAGAGAAATTACTAGGATATGCTGGATAGGGGCCTAAAGGCTTGGGGAGTGCATGCGCATATTTTAGCCTTCACAGCCAGTTTGCTAGGACAACTGTCACAATAGTTTTCCTTCTGCTATCAGTTCTTCTCCTACCCTTTGCTTATGGCTGGGAAAAAATGTGGAGTATTCTGCCTTGGAAATAGATGATTTAAAAGATAAAAAGAATAAAAAATGACCAAGAAACAACAAAAAATCCACCCTCGTTTCTAATCCCTGAAAGACAGGGCTATGGTCTCTATGTAAAAAGGGAACTTGCATATCAGGGCTCTGTTCTTTGTGAGTGAACTGGATAATGTCACGTGTGCTACTGTTGGCTCTACTTTTACATCTGATATGTACAGAGCAGCTTGCACAAGCTAGGAAGAGTTTATACAGTAAAATGGGTTTTCCATACTGATCAACAAAGAGGCTTTTGAGCAGTTTTGTCCACTTCAGATGCCATAGGTAGCAGAGTGGCAACAAGGTTATGTACATCCTACTCTAGGAAGGGTGGAGGGTGGAAGTTTCTACCGTGGCATGTGACACGGCTCTATGGAGGGCTTTGGGAAGGGTTGACTTAATAACAAAGCATTTCTAGAGATCATGATACAAATGCTGTGATTATATACATGAAACTGAAAAGGGTAGGTTCAGCCTCTCTGTAGAAAGTGTGCCAAAGCTTTAAATGCATCCATGTGAGTAATACTAGCTTCCATGACAAGACATGATTTGAAAACTAAGCTTACAGCCTGAAGGTGTCTTGTGCAAAACTTTCCTTGTTTCTTCCTTTTGTTACTCTGAAGAGGGAGAAGAAAGTGGTGGGAAAGCAGTGATGAGTTATTAACTATAATTATCTAATTATTGCACTGTATTACTGCTGTAGCTATTGTGCAACAGATTGTGAACCATATTTTTAGATCTCACATTTTTCTTGAAGTCAGATTGCAAAACAACTTCCAAAACTCTGAAGTAAAAGGAATTTGTTGATGAAAAGACTGGGGAGAAGCTTTAAGATATCTGTTGTTCTTCATCCTTGCGTTTTGTCTATACTCTTGGCTGGATTTTAAACCAGTACTGCTGGATTTTGTGCACCTTAACCAACTTGTTATTCCTAGTGGATGAGATAGGCTTGAGTATTGTTCTGGGATTGTATTAATGAGGAAGAGCAGCTCAGACATATGGTTTTGGCAGTGTTACTTCTGCACTGATTTCAAGGGGAAAAAGGAGGACAAGACCTGTATAGGATTTTCAGAGTTGTGCTGAGTCTGGCTGCAGAGGAGCATTCCTAAAGGACATGACAGTTTGGTTCCCTCTCTCTTTTCTGTGCTGAAGAACGGGCTGCCCTTTAACTAAGTTATCTTCAGTGGGAAGAGTGATGGTGAAAACCAAGGGTGAAATAGCTGTTCTGCTTCTGTTGGAATTGGTTCTTTCCTGATGGTTTCAGGTCTATTGAACCACCAGCAAGGTCAGATGTGCTATATGGATCTGGGCTGTAGCCACATGACAGAACAAACTGTTGAGGAATTGAAGATCTCAAGGTTTGAATGTTCCACTGAAGTCCAGGGAAACAACTGGCTTCTGATCCACAATGGGCTTTTTTGTCAGGAATGACCAAAACCTGCTCTTGCTGAAGCCATACCAGGGAACATAAGTTTATGGAAACCTTGAGACTCCTTCAGTGGAATTCCATGTAGCTGAGATGGTAGCACAGTCCTGCGCACCCTGCTAACCAGCAGTGTTCAGCTTGGGATGAATTGCTATGTATTTGTGTACATCGTGTTTCCTAACTGGAGAGCAAGCTTCAGAGTTACAGATTAGTAACAAACTTCAGAGTACAAGTTAGCTTAATTGGTCAAGGGCATGATCTCTTACCTTGGAAACTATGGACACAATTCTGTCTTCCTCCTACTCATGGTGTTTGCCAGAGCAGCAAGACACGAGCTGGCATAGAGATCTCTTGCTGTTCCACTGTGAAGTTGCTGGTTGATTGTTTCATTAGAGAACCTGGGATGAGGGATAACCAGACCTGTCCCAGAATGGGAAGTGCTGAACTGTTATCCTCAGACTTACTCAGTTATTTAGCATGAGGAAGCTCTGCTGTTAGTAGGAGCCTAGAGATGTACTTTGGTACCCCTCCAGCACGCAGTGACTGCTGCAGCTAGATGTACTGATAAGAGGGTGCTCAGAGTTCCCTACGGACCACCCAGACCTACCATGATCTGGAACAGTTAAACTGGATGCTTTGCATGTTTGGATCAGGAAAGGTGGGGACGAAGCCCTTGTGAAAGCTATTGGTTTCGGTGTTACACAGTTTTGTAGTTCAGAAAGCTCCGTGAAGGCCTCTACCCTTATCCAATGGAGAGTATATGGGGAAGTGGCTCTCATCACAAGCAAAGCCCTATCACATGTGATTGCTTTTTTCACTCTCTGACATAGGAAGATGCAAATGCCTATTTTAAACTATTTTTTCACTTCTAATGAATGAAACCTAGTGCTAAGAATGTTAAAGTAGCTTTTAACTGACTGCTGGTGGATGTCTCCTTGAAGTCCTCTAGGAGAAACACCAGCTGTGTGGGTTATTGAACAAATGCTCCCTGAGCTGAGCGAGGCATCACAACTTCCAGGCTATATTCTTCTCACCAGGAGATACATATAATTGCTTACTTCCAAAGCTGAATCCTTAGAAAAACAAGAAAGCAAGCTGCTTCTGGATTGAGCAGTTGAAGAGCAGTATCCTTTGGCTGCATTGATGAGGCACATGGATTGGTGAAGGACATATTTTCAGTGCATTAAACTGATTTGCTAAAGCTGTTTTAACAGGCAAAGCAGAGGAAAAAAGCCTTTCTGCAAGCAAAGAGTGGTTTAGTGGTTTGTGTGCTCTGTGCTGCTATAAAATTGCTTGCTCTCATATAGCATGTCATTGCAGTGAATGCCATGGAGAAGTTTAACTCAGAAAAACCCAGGTAGCCTTTCGAAAACAGGTATTGTGAGGTTATGTTGGATATCAAGCAACACTACTGGCCAAATAGAGTAAAGTTTGGGTAGTAACTTCTCAGATTTAATGTGTAACTGATGGTTGTGTGAAACTCAGAGAGATCCGTTAGTAACATAAGTAATACAAAGCCTGTTTCAGGTTTTAAGGATTTGTGTAGACCCAGAGGTTTGTGGGTCTGTAGAAAAGCCATGTTCCTTCTGATTTAGATGTTGAGTGGATTTCAAGTAGAGAACCTTCACTTACTGTGTATTCCTCAGAATATTGCCCCCTCTTTCAAAGAGCTAAATCGGGTGTTATGGGAAATTAAACAGTTCAGCTGCTTAAAACAAACATTGTCCTTCAGATTTATGATTACAAAATATGGAGGCTTGTTTACAAGAGCCTCTTCTCCAAAATTTATCACCATCGTCTATCTCAAGTGTTCTTTGGGTTCAAAGAACTGATTAATTTCCTTTTAAGTGCCTGGCCACCCTTACTGGGCTCTCATGGGTTATGCTGGAGTGCTGAAGCTCTTGCAGGTGCTGCATTAGGGAAAGGTGTTCTCAAATTCAAACCCCTCTTTAGGAATATGGATCCGCAGGAGGATCTGTTGGAGAGAAGGATGACTTGTTTCAGTGCCTGCAGCATCTGTACAGAGAGGAGGAGGTGTCTCCTTATGCATTGACCCATAGGAAATGCTCTCCCCTAGAGAGATTAACTGCTAGAGAGGATGGGTCTTTCTGGAGCCCAGCAAAGTGCATTTACCGGTCCAAAATGATCCAGCTTGGAGCGACTTTGTTGCTGTACCAGCTCTGTGCCAAGCTGCGGGTGAGCTGGCTTGCTGGTCACAGCTTCATTCCTCACTCGCAAGTTCTGGTTTCTGAAAGCTTGTGCCTGGAGCTGCTCCATGGAGGAAGATTTATGTGCAGTGGATGAGACAAGAAGTGTCGTTGTTCCGCATCAGGACAGGAAAAGGCTGGCTAGCTGATTACCTCTGCTGGGCACTCTTTCTTACTGCAGGGAATCATTTGTTTCTGAATTAACATCCTTTCTTGCCTTGTTTAAAGAGGGTTTGTGTTTCTCTTGGGTCTCCATAGATTGACCCTTTTGATGATTTGGTTGAGAAATGTGTTATTACTCTGATAACATCTTGGGTGTGGGGCAGACCTGCAGCGTGTGTGACTCGGTGTAGCAGTGATTTTAGTGAAGCATTGCCAGTTCTCACCATCAGAATGCCACACTCAATGCTGCTAGATACACAGCCTGGAATGAGAGGAGCACAGCAAAGCAGAATGAGTGCTGTAACTTAAATGCCCTTTTCATGAGCTCAGTTATTGGAGGATCAAGATAAAATTGCTGAGAACACAACCTGGCATCTCATTAAATCATAGCCCAGCTTTGCCTTGTGTGACTAATACTTGGTGAAAATAGATTTTTTTCAGCTTTCTGGCCAAACCAAAGGGGAATCAAATTTAGCTCAAACCAAAAGGGAACTTGGAGACTTTGGCCAAACCAGACTTGATTTAGAGTCAGCTGAAAATATCTTGCTAGTTCTTAAGCTTTTGGGAGCTTTGGCTATTTATCCTTCAGATTATTGCTTCTTTTTTTCCTAGTAGGGCTTTACTTAAGTGCTACTTGAAATAAGTTGCTTCACTTTGAAAGTGACTCTCTTCTTGGCCTGAGCTGTGCTGAGTTTTACCTGCACTCTTGCATAACGTGGGATTTCCCCATGTGAACCAAATAACTCTATTTCTTTTTGTGCTTTACAAATATTTGCACAAGTCTAGTAGGGACTGCAGTTTGGGTTGTATTATATTTGTTTCTGGATTCTGGAATAGAAAGAAAAGTGCAAGCTCTAAGTGCTACACCAGAGAATGTGATTTGAGTCAGCTAAATAATGGCTCAGATTTGAAGGAAAGCTTGAGATGCTGAATGGTGCATGTGCAAAAGGGACTTGTTCTTGCACCGAAGGTACAGAGACACCTTTTTTTCCCCCTAAATAAATGGAAATAACAGAGGGAGACCAGGCTCAGTGAAGCTGAGGCTGGATTCTGTACACAGGCACTGCTGCTGCTCCTCTTCTTACAGCAGTGCTTAAGTGCATCAGACCTTCTCTGTGGCACCTGTTTAAATCTGGTTTTACTCTGGTTTAGCCTCACTAAGCCAACTCAGCCTGATTTATAAAGGTATTATTGACTTAAGTTGTGTCCATACATAGTCCTGAACTAGGCTGGTGGTCCACCAGCTTTACTGGTATAAGTGATGCTGGCATTCGGATGCATGTGTTGGTGTCAATAGAGCTCTTCACAGAAGAGTTGGAAGGAACTGCCTCATAGGTGTGAGAAGTTTCAAACTCCAGCACTGTAGATAAAACTACTTCAGATAAAAATAAGTAATGATGACAGTGGGTTTCTTGGAGTCTTATAAATGTGCTCAGTGTTGCTAAATCTTCCAGTACTGCTTAAGTGCTGCGAGATCCTCTTGTTGCACACTTTCCCAGTCCCTCCAGTTAAGGAAAAAGTGGAGTCCTGATTCATTGAAACACAAGGTTTTGGCTTAGCTGCCGGGAAAGTTAGGTTGTATGTGAAAGCGATCCAATAACAAAGAGCAGCCTTTTAGAGTCAAGTTTTCCCCTCCATACCCAAGAAGTTATTGAACTGAACTGTGGCTTAGCCCTGTGGACTGGCACTGTTGGCAGGACTGTCATTTCTGGAGAGCACAGCCTTAGGGACTAGTTACCAGTGCTGGAACATAACCCTGTCACTTCAGGGAGAAAACTAGCTACAGAAGAACATGTGGTTTGCTTAATTATTGCACTATGTAATAGGTTTTTCCAAATAACTTGCTAAATTGCAACATGATTTCATGTGTTGTAGCTTGAGGATCAGGCCTCTTGCACAGTGGCTTTCCTGCCTCAGGTAGGAGCAGCTGAATACTGCTTTTTATGAGGTTTCTGTTCTTAGATTATCTCAAATTGAGTGAGAGCAGGCACTGCTAAGAAGCACTGCCAAGAGATGGCTGGTAATAACTTGTACCTCCACAACACATACATAAGCTTACCTTCATGTGCACAACTTGGTATCCTGCACCACTTCGGGCACCGGGGCATGTGCTGGTGTGATCAGCCCTTGCCCTGTAATAAGTCTTCTCCAGCCATACTTTGTATGTCAGTAGTTTCTTGCTAGGGCAAATACATGGTAGAAAACATGTAGTAAACATGGTAGGAAAGGGATGATATCTGGGAAGTGTAGTACAGCTAAGTGTAGTTAGTATGGCTCTATGAGCAGTAGGTATCTGATATCTGCTTCTGGCCACCTCAGGAATAGAAATGATGCTCAGAATGCCCAGAAAGACTTCCTTTTCAAAATAAATAGATGTGTTCAACAGCAGAGGTGTGAAAATGCTGAGAACAGAGCTCAAAATACAAGGGTAATGTTTGCTCATGGTGCATTAACCATTCACTGTTGGTGACCAGGTGGATGAAGGTAAGAGAACTTGAAGGTTCTTACCTAGTCTAAAGCCCGGAGTTCATGCATCTTCCCCATTGACTTGTTGAAATATAACACAAGGAGACTTGTATGGTGTCCAGCCACAGCAGGATTGCTACTAAGAGCTTTGATTTGTTTGTGAAATAGTGTTGTCTGTGCTCATTTGATCCCTTGGGAGGGAAGGACAAGGGTTGTTGCAGATCCAAGCTATGGGTTTAGTCAAGAAGATAGCTTACGCTCTGTTTCCAATTACTTTAGAAGAGATTTACTCCTAACCTTAGGACCTACTTTAATCTTTCTCTTTTTCCAAAGCTGATTCAAGTAGAAAAAGCACAAGGGACTGTGATGGAGGGGAGCTGAGAAATAAATGAAATGCTGTCATCTTTACTCATGACCTATATTGTTCTAATTAAGCTGTTTGGTTGTTCTCTGACAAGTGCCTTTGTCAGATTAATTTGTGTAAGTAGGCTGCTTCCAATCTGTGATCAGGAAGTCAATAAGAAAACACTTGGTGGTGTGATTTTTGCATGCAAATTATTAAGAACTGAATAGAAAATACAACGTGCTCCTGATGAGTACATCTCCAGCCAAAGAGATGGCTCTTTATCTCTTCAAGAGTCATTACTGCAACTGCCTTTAGGGTGCATGGGTGTGAGGATACATGTTGGAAGGAAAGAAATGGGCTAGGATTGCAGGAAGGAAATTAAAGCAGAGATGAATCCTCCTATCACAGAGGACTGAAATAGGTGCTTGCTAGATGAATAAAAGGGAGCAAGCAGTCAAAGTGACTTTGAACCAGACAAAAAGGGGGTAAACTCACTCTGATGTAGGAAAACACACTTCCATACCTCTTTCATGTCAACAGGCAAACCCTGGGTACATGTTTTACCAGTGCTTTTCAGAGGAGTTAGGAAGTAGTAGGTGACTTTAATGGGAACAGAGTTGCAGTCTAGGCTGGTGTCAGCTGCCTCCTGCAACTGCACCAAGCCACTTTGCTGCTTAACCAGAGTTTCCCAGCAGGAAAAATGATGGCTATTCAGATCACAGCTCTGTTTAAATATCCCATTCTGCTCTTTCACAGCATCCAAAGATGCTTTGTGTTTATTTCAACCTGTTGCTACTCTTTGTTATGGGAGTCAAACAGCCATCACACCCAGTACGGCTGACTGGATTGAAGCCAAGGATTTCCCTCTGAGCAGTAATCCTGCCTGCTACAGCCTCTGTAGATCCTGAGCAAGGAGGTCAGCTTGGTTTCCATAACTCACCTGTACCAGAAAGGGGAAAAATAACAGCTGAGAGCAAGGAGGGAAAACCATTCCAACAGGGAGAGCAGCCCAAGGCGAAAGTGGAAATATGTTGGTTTGGCACCTTGCCTTGATGTCTCCAAAAGCACTTTGGGAGATGAGGTGAAACGAAATGAAGTGTAAACTGCTTTCCAGTAATGTAGGTGGTGGCTGTTTCAAAGAGGGCTTTTCTGTAGAAGCTTCTGTAGCACTGCAAGTACTAGGTATTGTTGCACTCTCTACCTTTTGATTTCTTGGCTATTCAAAAGCAGAAGGGGAAGAGGGAAGACTGAAATCTTTAAAGTTGTTTCCCATAAAACATGGATGTAAATTTATACAAGAGTTAGAATTGGGCTGATAGTAACTTAAAGGCACTGTTTAAGGGTTCAGAGTTGACCCTTTAACAACCAACAACCTCTGGTGTTTCTTAAAGTTGAAATGTATGTGTAAATGTTGGAAAGATCATGCCATAGTCTCTTCTCCCAAGTGACAAGTCATAGGACAAGAGGTAATAGTCTCAAGCTGTGCCAGGGGAGGTTTAAACTGGGTGTTAGGAGAGGGTGCTCAGGCATTGCAACAGGCTGCCCGAGGCAGTGGTGGAGTCACCATATCTGAAAGTGTTCACAAACAGTGTAGATAAGGCCCTCAGTGACATGGGTTAGTGGTGGCTTTGGCAGTGCTGGAGTAATGGTTGGACTTGATCATCTTAAAGGTCTCTTCCAACCTGGTTGATTCCATGATTCTCTGTGTCATAGAGCCAAGTATAACATTGCCATCTTCCTTGACAGTTGCACTATAAAGTCCCTTCAGCGACGTCACGTTTGCATCAGCCGCCTGGAGAGGCCTCAGAATTGGGGTGAAAACTCCTGCGAAGTGAGATTTGTGATATTAGTCCTGGCTCCTCCAAAAATGGTGAGTATTGTGTTTGCTTTTACTCTAGTGCTTCAGAGTGTCCTCTCAAGATTGCTTTTCCTTGGTCCCTTAGGGTTAATGACAACATATTATTCTTTCAAACACAAGGGGATGTGAAAAAGCCCGAGATCCATCTCAGTAGCTGTCAAGATGATTTATAGTGTGTTTGTGAGGGGTAGATTAGTCAGCTGCATCCTAGTCTCGTCCCAAAGAATGGCCTCTAGCCTGACTGGGAGGAAAACATTACAGATCAAATGTGTCTTAGTCCATATATATTTTTTGCTAGAGCTACAGTGATGCATGCTTTACTCCACAGATAATGCACTTTTTGCGTGCTGTGATGCATGTGTAACTCCATAGATTTCCCCCCTCCAGCTTCACCAGTTTAGCTACTACTTTCAGAGGTAAGGAATGCCATTTCTGGTTAAAGCCATGCCTGTGAGTCTGCAGCTGATACCCCATTGCAAAGATCAGGGTTGCTTCCCAGCAAGCTCTCTTGATGGAACACTGAGTCATGCTGCAGATGTGGTTGCAGCAGTTGCAGATGGACTGATGTAACCAAGAGGAAGATGTAATTTTGTGAGCTCTGTTACAGTATGGGCAAGACTATTTGGGAGCTGGGGTGCTTTTAAGGTCAGACTGTCCTGAGGCCCATTGGGATGCACTTTCATAGCCTTTGGCACTCAAAGCAGGAAGGTTAATACTTGGCCAAATGTACTTACTGGTTCTTTGGTGTAGACAAGTCCAACAAAGAGCATGGTATTACATTTACTGTAATATCATGGGGGGCATCAAGGTTAATTGAGGATTATCATCCTGTCTTCCTAGAAAGCCCTGGCTTGATCAAGATGTGTTCTTCTAGCTAATGGTTGAATGGTTCAAAGCTCAAGACCTTTTCACACTTAAGCTGGCTGTTTACACCTTGGGGCTACTGGGTCTGTGCTTCTGGGAGGTGCTGAAGAGGTTGGAGACCTTGTCTGGAACAGGACACATCCTGATTCAGTTTCCTGCTCTTCAGTGCTGTCTGTGTGACCTTGGGACCTTCTAGTCTGGTCTGTCTGTCTCCTCTACCCCTCCACCACCACCCTTGTTTAAATGGAAATACTGGTGTTTCCTTATTTCCCAGGATTTTTGGCAGATATCTCCCAACTGAGCAGTTCAATGCTTTTGGCATAGATCTCAAACCCAACAGGCTGAAAACATATTGATGTTCCTTATGAAAAGCAGCAGGGAAGCAACTAAACCTGTGTGCAATTGCATTGATCTCTCTTTCATTGTATGGCAGTTTGCTTATCTCCGGCCAGCTACGTGCAAAGCACCCAGCAAACAGCTTTGCATCCGCTTGTAGCCTCAAAGTTTGCATTTCCAATGGACAGCATCAAATTAAGGGAAGGGAGTGGAGGCCAAGCAGAGCTGCAGCTGCCAATATGCTTTTTATTTTAAATGAGTTTATCTAAGCCAGCTCTAAGTACGCATTTCTGGTACAGCAGTTAAAATAATTAACCTGCTGACAGTAACAGATGAAATGAGCCTTGTTTGGGGAGAGGAAAAAAAAAAGCCCAGAAAATGGGCATCTGTTGTGCTAAGGAATCCAGATCCTTGGCCTTCTCTAACGTGGAGAATGGAAAAAACTTGTTCTTCTGCAAATCTCTGTGCTCTTTCTCTCTTGGAAAGCAAAGAAAGGGAGCAGCATTAGGAAGCTTGAGGTAACTGCTTGCAGCATCCAGCCCAAAGGCCACTGCTTAGAGGTGAAAGGAGAAGACTCCCCTGTGATGGGAAATCCAGGCCGAAAGAACCAAGCTTACAAATTCTGCTCCCAGAGCAGATTGTCTTAATCCAAACCCTTCCCTAAAAAGTGAAGTTGAACATGTCCTAGCAATCCCTGAAGGGATATTCTCTGTGATGAAGAGAGGGTGATGGAGGAGAAGGAGAGGCAGAGCAGTGTGAGTGATGAGGAAGTATAGTGTTAGTGATGCCTCTGGGATTAGAGCAGTGCCACCCACATGTCCATGCTGTCTCCATCAAGCAACAATGAATTATTTGGCTGTGTTCATGAAGAGTTTGTTCATCTGCTTTGTTATGAATCATGCAAACTAATTCAGATCAATCACACATGCTCTCGCTACTACTTTTCACAGTACTGCGAGGAGGTTGGAGGCTGTCCAAAGGAGGGTGGTTGTTTGGGTGTCTTTGGCAGTTGCTGCGTGGTGAGTGTTGAGCGTAGCTAAGGCTGGGTTAAAACTTTGCATCAAAAGGAGCTTTTAATGAGCTGTGGTTCTACATAACTTTGCCTTGGCAAGCATCTGTCCTGAGCAAAGTGGTACAAGCAGTTGAACAGGTCAGGGATGTAGAGCTTTGGATTTGGTGGGTTTGTGCAGGGATTGGTAGCTCACTCTCCTTTGCTGTTCCTTTGTGTCTAATTATCAATGTGCTTGGAGCAATAAGAAAGCAGGCTTGGATACTGTTGAAGCTGGATCCTCAAAGATCAGGTCTGTGGCTCACAGAAAGGTTAAAACCTGTACATAGCACTTGCTCCTCTTTTGTGTTTACAAGTCTCCTGTCCCTTCCAAGCATTTAATGAAGATAGGGCAGCTTGTCTGCATGCTCAGCTGCTTCTTTCTTATGCTTTCCTATGTGTGAGTAGTTATTTCAGCTGAGAGCTCTAAATCTCCACATGTGCTGCCAGAATTGCCCCAGAGAGGCCAACTGAATTGGGTTTTAATGCCCAAAAAATGGGAAGCTGATGAAGCAGATACGCACAATAATCTCAGTCTTACGGAAAAGACATCAGGACACTTGTACCTGCAGGAACCTTGACTACAGCATCTTTCTACCCTAGCAGCAGTAATGCTGAGATGCTGGAGGATAGTAAAGACTCTTTGTTTAGTCTTAGCAGCTTGGAAGGGAAACCAGGGATAAAATGCATGTTTAGCACAATTCAGATTTGGATCAATCCTGGAAAGTTGATCAGGTAAGATGGATCAGTGCTTCTGTATGTTGGTGAATTCACAGGATCCTTCTGTGGCTGGTGTGTTTGTTTGCAACAGCTGCCACGTGTACCCTTTTCCGCTGGGTGTCTCAGGTCCTGGAAGCCAAGCAGCTTGTTCTTCAGTGCCAATGGGGCAAATCAGTGGGTTTACATTATAGAAGTGAAAGGAAATAGTTTTGTAAGTGGTATTTTCTGTCTTTTTTTCTTTTTCCTGTTCAGAAAAGTACCAAAACAGCCACAGAAGTGGGCAGGACCTTTGCCACAATGTTTTCAGACATAACCTTCCGGCAGAAGCTCTTAGAAACCAAAACAGAAGAGGAGTTCAAGGAAGCCTTAGTCCACCAACGCCACTTATTGACGGTGGTGAATCAAAGACCTTCGATAAGCGATGGGCACAAGCCACACGGCTCTAAGCCACTCAAGGTAAGGCTGGCCAACATCTGCCCTGCCCCTGCTTCAGGGATGTCCAAGTGCATAAATGCAAGGGGGTTGGGTAAGGAGATGAAGCACTTGGGCTGCTTGCATCCACTGGGCTCCCTTAGCAAGCTGTCAGCACTGAGCTTTCTACACACTGCTTCTTGTGTCTAGATCCACCTTCCTTAGCTCCTGCTGTAAATCTAAAAGAGAAAACCCACTTCAAAGAGGCAGGTGCTGAAGGGATGCAGAACAGTAGGGGATTGAAATAGTTACAAGACTTTGATTCCAGATGCTTAGTCAAGGGTGGGATTAATGGATCACTGTACATTGTCAGTCCAAGGTACTTAATCCTTAGAATCAGCAGTCTCCGAAGGAAACTGCTGCTTGTCTTTTCCACAGCCAAAAGATTTCTTGGCCATCTCTGCATAGTAATTTCACTTAAAAGTTGCCTGTCAGTATTTGGCCTGACTTCTCGCTGTTTGATCTGTAGCTCTGTAAAACATTACTTGCTCCGTACTTTAAAGTACGAGGGAAATGCTGTAACCCTGCTTTTTTCCCTGGAATTTCCTGTGTATTGGTCATTGCTTTGTTTTTCCGCTCAGAAATTCATTCTTTAAGCAGACAGCATACCTGAAAAACAAACTGTGCCATCTCTAGCCTGCTGCTCCTGTCCCTGAATTACAAACAACCTTAAAGCTTTGAGTTGCCTGCAGTGCAGAAGCTGGTTAACTTATCACTTCTTTTTTCTTCCCCCTGGGTTTTGATCTGCACATCTGGAAATCAGCAAAGCTCATGTTTTTCCTGCAGAATCCCCTCACTTATAGGTAGCGCTTTGAACTTTCCTACACTCCATACCTGCTCTTAACATTGCAGAACAAGTCCTGAAACCCTCTTTAAACCTAGGTCGTGCAGAGCGGTAGTATTCAGAGTAGCTGCTGAGGTGTAGTTTAGGTAAAGCAGGTTTAACCCTTTACAATCATAGAATAGTTAGGGTTGGAAAGGACCTTAAGATCATCCAGTTCCAACCCCCCTGCCATGGGCAGGGACA
>JANHGB010001186.1:14063-24307 GCA_026283785.1 Coracopsis vasa | reverse complement strand
TGCTCTGAGGTCTCCACGCAGCTTCTCTTCTCCAGGCTGAACAGCCCCAGTGTTCTCAGCCTGGCTCCATACAGGAGGTGCTCCAGCCCCTGGTCAACCTTGCTGCCTCCTCTGGTCTTGCTTTACCTGATGCAGCTGAAGTGGTCGGACTTTGTGAGGGCTCCCATCTCCTGTCACTTTGGCATCAGCTTGACCAGGAAAACCAGGCAGGAGAATCCACTAGTTCAGCAGGAGAGTGTCCTGCAAGGTGTTTCCATGCAAGTAGTGAATGCGATCATCTCCCTGTGGAGCTTAATGGCTAATGGGAAGGAGGGTGTAGGAATGCAGCTGAGGCAGGGCAAGGAGTAATCACTGCTAAGAGACAACAAGCACCTGATAAAGACACAGAAGCCAAGGGAAGCAAGAGCTCTGCTCACTACCTGCTCTTAAGCAAAATTCATTCAGGATTAGGAACTGGAGGTTCACACAGGAGCCAAATGAAGCCCATGAGCTAAGCTATTTGAGCTTCTTTAACCTACCCCAGCACCTTGTCCTCTCTCTGGATAGGACGGCTTTGTCCCAGCATCTCCATGGAGCTACCAGCCAGACTTCTGCAAAGCTAATGCAACACTGAGAGGAAGGAAGCAGCACCGCTCCTTGACAAAGATGGTTTTCCAACATCCAGTGCCTCCAGCATTCCCTCCAGAGCAAAGCTCAACCTCGTGGCACTGATTTAACAGAACAGACTTTATTGCTTGGCCAAAGGAACCTGTCAGAAAGGACTGGTCCAGACCACAGCTATAAAAACAGATGCAGAGGGACCAGATAGTGACAACCCTCATGTAAGGATGAAGCCAAGAGAGGAAGAAGCTCAACAGGGTAACCCTGCTACCTAAACCACATGTCCTGAAGGGTTCTCCCTCCATCTCAGGCAGTTTCCTGCCTGATTTCATACAGGCAAGCCCTTGGTCACCAGCCTTGCTGCTGGCTTTAGACAAGTGAATTAGGTTTAGCTCACAGAAGGTACAGAAGCCCACTTCAGCCTCCTACAAAGCACACAGAGCAGCCATCAGCACTCAGCTATTGCCAGCACCATGAGCACCATCAGCACTGGGAGCCACAGCCCCACAGCCAGGCTTCTGCAGACAAACCTGAGCTGCAAAGTTGACCAGCAGCAGTAACCAGATGGAAAGTGGAAACACACATTTTACACCAAGCTTTTGGATTACAGCATCCACCAAGTCAGCTTCTTCAAACAAAAGTGACCTTTAATGAGACTCTTTGGAATGTGTTTTAATAATTAATACAGGTTATGCAGCAACAATGGGAGACTTCACTGGCTCTTTGGAGAGAATGAACACAAAGGTGTGAACCCCGTGTGGTTTGGGAGGGATGTGGGTACAGTGCCAGTTGTCCCCCAGGGGTTTTGCTGTCTGCCCATGAACAGACAAGCACAGGCAGCTTCCACAAAGCCTGGCTTCTTGACAGAAGAGGTGCAGAGCCCAATGACCCCCCAAAAGCCAGCTTTTAATACTTGGGAACATTCACAATGATGAGTATTCCTTTAGTTCAGAGCCACCATCCCTCCCTTCAGAGCTGGGTGCTACAGCAAAGACATTGCTTTGAAGATTAGAGCGACCCTGACAGAAGTGAGGCAGCAGCAGAGATGAGGGAGGACATGAACTGACAGGATTAAGCATGAAGACCCAAACTAACTTGCAAGGAGAAAAATGGGGCTCACATGGGATAAAAGCCATATTTACAAGTCCTTCACATTCAAGAGAAAGACAAGGGAAATAACTACCCTCAGGCAGGCTTGTGAAGATACTTTATGTTTAATACATCTGAAAAGAATGCATATACAAAGAACTTAGACATGAAAAAGCATTGGTTCAACACTACCGAGTCTACAAGAAACTGGAATTTTGGGAGGTGGAGAAGATTCCCTAAGTTTTAAAAACCTTTGAATTTGCAAGCCTAAATAATCTTGTGGTAAACCCCTAGGATGGTGCAGTCAGTGTGTGAAGACCCTGCACACACCTCAGCCGGGCTGGAGCCCATCTTATGGGTTCAAGGGTACTTAGGAGCCAAATGCAGATAAAGGGGATTCCCTTCACTGGTCCCCACATGGTGCCACACAAACACCAGAAACCCCTCCCTGCAGCTCCTTCCCACTGACACAGGTCTGCCTTTCCACCCCTCCCAGAAGGATGCTGAGCCATCCAGGAAGAGATGCACCACCAGAGCCAGCTCCAGAACTCATCTGACCCCACACCAGGTCCTCTCAGCGTGTCCATCAGCAGTGTATGTGCTGGTCACTGTAATTAATTTCTCTCTAATTAAGGATTGGCAGAAGATGGGTTTGTTAAGAGCCAACGGAATCAAAAGATGTAGCTCCTTCTCCATCACATGACAAAAGCTTATGATGTCAAAGACTAAGAAGAGACTGGCAAGCTGGTTTCAAGTCTGATGGTGCATCCAGAGAATAGGATTCTCCCATTCCTAAGGCTTCATAACTTAGAGGGTTGGGTAGAAATTTATGACCTGCACAGTGGAAAGCCAGGGGAAGAGATACAAGGCAACTTCAGAGGAGATGCAGATACATTTTCTACACTCACTCCTTAAGAGGAGCACCAGCTTGGGACATTTTACTTTGCTGTGTGTATCTTTAGCACTCAAGTCTGCTCACACCCAGGCTGCTGGCTGGCTGGCTGGCTGCAGAACAGCCCCACGAGTTCTTGCCACCAGAACTAAGTCTTGCCAGACTGGCCTAAGGGACAAGGCTGCAGTAAGGCAGCCCAGAATTAGTCTGTTACAGAGAAAGTCATCACAAGCATGCCTGGATCTTAAACAAAAAACAAATTAGAAACAGTAAACAAAATAAAAAACTAGTATTGATCAGTGTTTTCTGGTAATAGAGAATTACTCAAAATTAACTAGTTTAACTGACTTGAGGGGCACTGGGGAATAGACACTAACATTCTCATCTCACACAGGGCTGGGGGGGATGGGAGTGAAGGGCATTTGTCATTATTGCGAAAAACAAACTTTAAAATTTGGATCTTTAGTTTGATTTTTAAACATTGCTTTTAGTACAACATCAAACACCAGCTCTGCAGAAGGGGCTGTGGAGGGATGTTCATAGCAGCACACACCTGCGAGTCTTCTTCGGCTCCGGAGGCTCCAGGGCAGCCAATATCGCTTCGTCAAATACATTCTTTAGGCCTTTCTGGAAAGGGGCAGAGAGAGAAAGGGGCAGTCTCATTTCAGAGCTTTCACACAAATACAAGCACCGAAAGCCAAGCGGCAGAGAACCCCCTGAATGATGAGCCCAGGTTTGCCACCTATAACTCCCAGAGCCTCCTCTGCTCCTTCCCAGCGCCTTGCTGTGCTTCAGCACCTGGTTTCTGAACAGGAACAGGAATCCTTTGAGACCAGACCAGAATACTTGGTGTATACTTGTCCCTGCACCCAGCAGCGGGTTGAGCTAGATGATCCTTAAGGTCCCTTCCAACCCAAACCATTCCATGATTCTATACCTCACACGAAGCAATGCACACGTACCGAAGTCATTTCCTTAATGCAATTTTTATCATTAGCTGGCTCCTAACACATTCCACATGCTAATGACAAAGCAGAAAGTGCTGCATTCAAATGGAAGAGCCCAATCTGGAGCAGCAGACACCCGTGTGAAGGAGAGGAGACAAGGCAAAAGACATGCAAGAGAACAGCCCCAGTCCCGCGCTGGGCAGGCTCCGGTGCCAGGCACCCGCAGGCAGCAGCAGCCAGGCGGAGCCCAGGAGCTGTGGATGGTACCGGAGGAGTCGGGATGGAGGAGCAGGAGCGGGCACCGGACGCAGGGTTAAGTGTTAAACTGAAGCCAGGAAGTGCAAATCAGAATAAAGCTTCATCAGTCATTTATACAAACAACTGCGGTTTTTAATTTCAAAATTGAAAGACAAGCTACAATTGATGTTTTCTCCTTAAAACAATAAAAATCAGAAGCATGATAGTAAGGAAGCAGCTTTACATCTTACAGTAACAGGCTTTAAGGTTCTATTATTGAAATGGAGAGCTCTACCATGTTAGTGAAAGCAAGAATTTTAACAGTTCATAAAGCAGTAGCAAGTACATTGAGATTTCCTTCCCCCCAGGACTGACAAATACTCCACCATAGCACAGACAGCCAAAGCAACAGCAACAGAAAAACATCTCACTGCACAAAGGAGACCCAGAAAACCCTTCACGTTACAGCTCACTTGCAGATCACCGGTTCAGGTACTTTTGTCATGCAAATACAGTTAACAAGAGTCACAAGTAGAAATTGAAAACACACCCAGCGGTTTCTTCCAGTTGGATTGAGGAAGATCAAGCATCATGTCTTATTCTTTTGATCTTTCTTTAAAGAATGATGTAACCAGATCCTTTCCCCCTGAATTATAAAGCTACCCACATCTGGCAACCCCAGCAGCAGAGAGTTAAGCGAGTCCAGTTCATATTCCACATCACAACGGTTTACTAAAGACCTTAAGTATTGTTTTCAGTCCAGAGCTAATACAGAGGTTGCTCTAAGATGGTAACAGGCACAACAGCTTTCAATCAAGGTGGTTTTATTCATGTTTTAACCAGGTTTCTACAGTAGTGGGACAGAGGAAGCAGCAGCAAGAGGGGAAGGAGAAAGTTTAGAATATACAGCACTTCCTTTTGGGCTGAGTTTCCGGAGGCTCGAGGGCAGCTAGGATAGCCTCATCAAACACATTCTTCAGACCTCTCTACAAGACAGAGGGGAGGAGAAAAAACAGCAGCCAGGTTAGAGGATTAGAGAAAAACAAGCAGATACAAAGAGCATTCAGGATAGAGCAGGCCGAATTCACAGAGGCAGCAAACAGATTTACTTTGTAAGAAACAAAGTAGATCCCAGGAGGAAATCTCATTTAGATGACCCAGAAGTCAATGTCAGAGACAGACAGAACATGTGATGGACCAAGTTAGACAAAATGAACCCCAAGAAGGGCAGAGGCACAAACACAGTTGGCAGGAACACAGAGTGGGAGGGGCTGCACAAGAAATGGTGGTTTCCACTTCACTGTGAACACACATGTGGGGAGATTACAGGGGAATAAACACAGTGGAGAGCAGTTGGTCCCACCACAGGGATCCAAAGGGTCAGGTAAACCTTTTGCAGTCACCCACAGTGGGTAAGCAAGCACCTCCAGTGCACAGGCTTACTGTTCCCAACCACCCCAGTGAGTCCAGAGCAAAGGCTCCAAACAACTCCTTGTGCTTTGTGAATTCAGCCCCTGAATAACTGAAGATCTCCAGATGGCTGACAAAACAGGATCTGGGACCGAAGCAGAACCTCTCTGGTGAAGCCATCATCACCTTCAGACACTGGATGTCAGTCCCTGAAGCAGCGATGCGACACCTCACCAGTGCTGCAGTCAGTTATTCAGCTCAGTACCAAAGCCAGTCTAACCAGTCAAGTCATGGGAAGACAGAACAGCGTTAGGATTGGAGTGACTGAGATCCAGCAAGCAGTCAGAGAGCTGCAAGGGGGTGCAAGGGATTACACTGGAGCACGAGGCAAGCGCTGCATCTGCGGTAGCACAACGAGAGCTGCAGCTCTGCTGAGCCACACTAATGCCAACAGTGAAACCCAGTTCCAGCTGCACCAACTGGACTCGCCTAAATCTGCTGTCATGAGTGCAGCCTTCTGAAGTTCAGAACTGCTTGAGCCCAGCTCAAGACAAACAGAAACTTAAATTACTTCCTGTCAACAACTACAAAATGAAGATTAACTTTTTTAATCATTCCAACGTAACTGGTTTCTCCCTCACAGTTTGGACTGGTACATCCCTTTTAGAAGGTCTTTAATCTTGTTTTACATGGGAGATCTTTAAGGCAATTCCATCTGGAAGCATTTAAGTCCATATTGTTACAGGCAAGATTATACTTGAGAGAACAGAAGTTAAGGAAATCACCATGTGCAGCCATTCTGTACATCCTCCCAGCAGCTCTTTTTAAATGAGCTGACAGAAGAGCTGGAGACTTGAGATAAATCATACAATAACGCCTATGGGAAGGCTGAGCACTAATTAGATTTTCTTTCCCTGCAAGACTAAAGCTGGTGTATAAACTCATTATGTCCTGTTAGATAGATTAAGGATGCAGGCAGGGCAGGAGTCAGGGAAACATGTTTCCTTAGTTCTGCTCGGGGACTCCGCTCTTGTTTTCCTATTGCACAGGAGAAATTAATTTGGAGAACAGAATTTGGGATTTGTTTTGAAGAATCCAGAAAAAAAAATGGAGAAGGGAAGAGGAGGGGAAAAAAGAAACAAAACAGGAGAGAGACAAAATATTTGTGAATGTGGGATTGGGTTTAAAAGCCTGGATCAGACAAAAGTAACCACAGGAAAGGGCCTGAGGTTGATACCACTGGCACACGGGCCTCGATATAGTGGTTAAAGTACCACAGCTCCTGTGCTGCACTGGGACTAGGCTGAGGTCAGGCTCCTTAACCCCCCTTTGCAAGCAGTTTAAGACACTTTATAAATCTGACTGTGCCAGAACTGTCAACCCAGCATCAGGGGGAGGAAAGGAGCTGAATTCAAAGTTCTCCCTTGTGTTAGGTACCAGCACTGAGCTTCAGGAAGCCCACTCACACATTTAACTCAAGTGTTACAGTCTGTTTAGTTGTCATGTCTGTCAGTCACCATTTCCTAAAGCAAAGTGTTACCCACTTTTTACAGTGGTAGTTAGTACTGTTTGGTAGAGAAACAAAGACAGACATTGAAAAGTGCCTTCATCACAAAAAGGGATTTCACAACCCTAGGAGAGGAGGGATAGAACTGTCTCCTCAGTACTGCTGGCATCCAGCCTCAGGGAGGAGGAGGTAACTCAGCCTCCTGACTCCAGAACATCGATTCTTCCACACAACAAGCAAATTCTTGCTCCCAGGAAAAACAACAGCATGCTCTGGCTCCATGATTTTATGATCACTTGCTACTATGGTGTCAAAGGCATTTGTAAATTAGCTGGGAAGGAAAAAGCCACCCTGGACTGCTAAAGTGAACTGTGGAGATGAAGGCCAAGCTAAGGAGAGATTGAACTATCCAACTGAGTCAAGCTTCAGTTGAAACCAGATACTGTGACTGCTTTGTAGCTAAGAAAACCACCCTCCTAAAACCATCAGTGGGTACACAAGCACTAATGCTCTGAAGGAAATTCAGGCTGAGCTTCTAATCCATGAGGCTGTTCTCTGCAACAGATAGTTTAGTCTATCTGGAAATGAGAATGGATAAACACTGACATTTTTAATTGTATCACTTCTTTCTCTGGTGATTCTAAGTGCTTCCATGCAATTTAAGCAGACTAAACAAGGCAAGTTTAAAGCTACAGAGGAAAGGATCTCAGTAAGCAGTACAGGACAAAACGCTCCTGGTATGTATTAATCCAACTGACAGGTTCTAACAGGTTCTAATGAGCAGCAGGATCCAGGATGTGCCAGACACTATCTAAAAATGGTACTCTGGGGGTGACCAGATCTAAGAGAAGTACAGCTCAAGCACAACTAACCCTCAGCTTGCACATGGGCAGTAGGGAAGCACAGCCAAAAGCACCTTTGGATCAGGGATTCCCAAGATGGACTGTGTGCCTCACCACACCACCTCCTGCACAACTCCATCAAAGCCTTTTCCTGCTCAGCAAACAGCCAGGCAAAGCTTTGTTAGTCAACATGCAATCTGGGCAAAAGGTGCAAGACAAGCAGAACTTCAGGCTTCTTGAAGCTTAACAATAAAGCTTTGTGCTGAAGATATTAGAGATGAACACAACAAAACTGAAAAGGGTGAGGGACTTGACACTGTGCAGCCCTAGTTCCATGCACATCAGGTAGGGACAAGCTCTTTAGAGTAGCATTAAGGAATCTGTTGAAGAGTTGTCCCAGTTCTGCAAGATCAGGCACGCAAGATCAAGTTCCCAGGGCATCCAAAGCCAAAGCCACACATCAGCAAGGCAGCCAATGGCTCCCATCCACCCCACCCAACTAATCCTAACTTAAAGGGAAAGGATAATCAGGTTTCCTGGCCTCAAAGCAGCTATTTTTGTTGGCTTTACACTCATGTTCACAAGTCAGTTCACTCAACATCACCATGTTTATGTCTTAAGAGCTATTTTATTGTTAGTTTCTGTTTCAACAGAACTTCCACCTTAAGGCAGACACAGGAAACAGCTCCCCACCAAGTGCACAGGAAAGGAAAGCAGCTCAAAACTGCTTCTGATCTCAGAAGTACCAGAACTGACTTCAAGAAGTTTCTTGCCTTTGCCTGCTCTCTTCAGCAGTGAGCTGCATTCTGTGTCCCACTTATTATCCATAACACACCTAAGTTTTCAGTTGCTATTTTCCTCCAGCACAAAAGCCATCACAGCAAACACATCCTCCTCCATCACCCTCTACGCTGTGCCTAATCTGCACAGGCTGATTTTCTTTGTACCGCTGCCAAGTCCTTGTGCCTTAGAACAACAGGACAAAGAGAAAGCTACAATGTCAACACCAGGAACAGAGCTTATACCCTTTCACATCCATACTAAGCTGGTTTTCCCCATAACTGAAAAAAGCATGGAATATAAGCAAGCAATAAGGGTCCAAGACCACCCCTCACCTGCGTCAGTGCAGAGCA
Source organism: Coracopsis vasa (assembly GCA_026283785.1). Lineage (NCBI taxonomy): Eukaryota > Metazoa > Chordata > Aves > Psittaciformes > Psittacidae > Coracopsis > Coracopsis vasa. Next base: position 15,650 of record JANHGB010001186.1, on the reverse strand, counting down.
CTCCACGTATTTGACAGCCTTCAGGTCCCGGGCCAGCTTTTCAGCCGTCTCTGGAGTTATGGGCTTCTGCTTGTTCTTGGCAAGTTTCTCAATTGTTGAGGGGTCATCTCGTAGATCAATTTGGGTGCCAACAAGCAGAAAAGGAGTCTTTGGACAATGGTGAGTAATTTCAGGTACCCACTAAAGACAGAGAAGACACAGGATTTGTTACTAACCACCTAAGGTAACTCCTGACATACTTCCAAACCACTGCACCAGGTGCCTTTCTAGGCAGAGCTCGACCAACCTTTTCTTTCACATTTTCAAATGAAGAAGGAGACACCACTGAAAAACAGACCAGAAATACATCTGTCTGTGGATAGCTGAGTGGTCGTAATCTATCATAGTCTTCCTGACCTAGAGAGGAGAAAATTAACACAGTATTAGACCCAGACAGTGAAAATCTGCCCTGTGCAAGCAATCAGAACGCATATTCCAGCCCAACAGCATTATTGTGTTTAATCCTAACTCTTAAGCAAACACACATGCCCTGAACCCAAACATTCAAATATCCTAGTCCTCAAATCCAGAATTCATTCAGTTGCTGTGTAACAATGAGCAGCTTAACAGCACAGAGAGCTGGGAAGCTGGCAGAAGCATGTGTAATAAGTGCTTAGATCAAACACAGTGTGCATAACACTCTCCTCAGTTATAAAGAACAGTTGCTGAAAAGGGACCTGGTTGCAGATGAGGTGTTCTGCACCTCCTCCATTCATTAGAGGTATTGTGCCATTGAATTTCATCGCCCTGCAAAAACCCTGCAGTTTGGAGGGAGAACAATCACTAGGAGGTTCCGACTTAGCTTGTGAACACTGAGCAAGGTATCCCCCAAGCAGCAAGAGGAGAACACTGTCATTACAGACAAGTGTATTCAGGCATCCAGCGGCATTCCCCTAGAAACACACGGACAACCCAGCCCAGGCTGTGCTCCAGGGGAAGCGAGGCTCTTCCCTTTGGACCCAGCAGAAGCAGGCAGAGCCTGCAGGGCACCACCAGCACTGCCCCACCAGCCCAGGACAGCCGAGCTCCTTCTTAAGCTTCCTCGTGCTCAGTTCAGCAGCACTCTGCTTTCAGAAGCAAACCTGCCTGAAGAAGCTGTTGTACTGACAGCCAAATCAAAACCTTGTGATCTGAGGCATTCTGAACAACTGATGCTCTCTCACCTATCACAGTGAATACAGACATCAGAGATCCTAATGGACTTGACTCAACACCTGGGACATCTCAATGGAGGCATGCAGCTGGAAGATGGAGGTCTACACAGCTTGTTACAGGCCCATGGACACAGAGGAGCCAAGCACCGATCAGAACATCTTACTGCAATTAACAGACTACTCCAAAGAGCTTGGTCTCCATAGTATAAGTTCAAAATAAAGAAGTTCTTTTTAATTTAACAGTTAGCAATAGGGAGTTTATCATATAATGGTTTGGGTTGGAAGAGACCTTAAAGAAGGGACCATAGTTCCAACCTCCTGCCATGGGCAAGGACATCTTTCACTAGACCAGGTTGCTCCAAGCCCCATCCAACCTGGCCTTGAACACTGCCAG
>JANHGB010001172.1:6107-34125 GCA_026283785.1 Coracopsis vasa | reverse complement strand
CGCCCGCGTCCAGGCAGGGCTGCGCTCGGGGCACCGCGGCGCATCCTCCTCCCTCGGCCGGGGCTGCGCGATGCGAAGGCAGGAACCAAAACAGCGGAGCTTGGGCTGAGGAGGGGGGAACGCTCCGAACGCCCGTCCCCGGCCGCGCCCTCTGCCCGGACCCCTCCCCTTACAGCCTCCGCATCAGCTCACCCAAGGCCGCTCTCCCCGCCGCCCCTCACCGCGGCCCCGGACCTCACCCGCTCCCGCCGCCTTCCGGGGCTGGCTCTGGCTGCGCGGAGCACGGCGGGAACGGGGAGGAGCATCCCGCCCTCCTCCTCCTCTCCTTCCCACCCCTTCCTTCCCGCGGGTAAAGGCAAAGAGGCTGTTAAGGTGGACAAATAATTTTTATTCGTGCATGCAAATACATGTCAATACTGCAAACTTCTTCCACCGAGTCTCTCAAACACTGAAAACCAGGATGCTCTACTCCGTGACCAGCCAAAGCTATACAACCTCTTCACTTCAGTGCTACAGCAAACACACACGGCACCGCCCGCCCCTACCTCTAACACGAAGGGAAACGACCATTGGGAACTCAACCCGAGATAAACGGAATAGAATTTACTCCCCCATATAACCCCATTTCATTTTACAGATTTTTTTTCTTTTTTTTTTTTTTAAATTATAGTTTTAAATAGAAGCTGAGAATGCGCCATAAAAATGAGCATTAAATCCATCGTAGCGATGGTGCCTGCTTTATACATGATGGGTGTACACCATCTTTTATTTCATTTACATTTCAATCGAACAATAGATTTGCAAAGAAAATGTCTAATACAGACGTAAAAATATTCACACTAGAGCTTCACAATCGGTTGTACAATTGACAAACAGGCCTCTTTTCCCAAACTTTCCAGCTAAGCAAATTTATAAAATGTAATCAATGCAACGAGAGAAAAAAAGAAAAAACCAATTTTCTTTAAAACTTCCAGGGAAAAGAATACGCAGTAAACAGTATAAATGCGGACAGCAGATGCTGCAAGCTAACCACGATACTTCGGAGTGGCTGTACAGTGGGTATGTGCAGTACAAATAAAAGCCACATGTGTTGTATCACAACTACTGTATAATGTACTTGTTTGCCCAGCTAAGAAAATGCATGCACTTCCATGCCTTGGATTAACTGAGACCTACCCTGGATACACTGATGGGCTATGTGCAAATGACCTTGGCTTTTGGCAGTAATAAATGCAGCCAGGCTCTGTTGTAGTTCAGCTTTTACAGCAAAATCTTGAGTGATTAAAAGCTTCCACAAGCATCCTTCTTAAATAACAGGGTGTAATAATTATGTTCGGGTATTGGTCATTTTGTGATTCAGATTTGTTTCATCTCATCACTGACAGTTTGGGGTTTGGTTTCTTTTCTTGCTGTGCTCCCTTGCCAGCAGAGAGATGCATGGTGATGACTTACTGCCAAAGTTAGCTCTTCCTTTATACTGGAAAATGGGGTCATTTAAAAAAAGCACATCTATTGTGTTCTGCTTGCAGAAGAGGTCCCTCAATGAGAGGGAATTTCCTAAGAAAGGGATTAAACTACAACATAAAGAATGGACTTTTACATACTATAGATAATCCGATCATTTCTCATTTTGTTACACTCTTCAAATTCAACATCTTCCTTTAATAACAGTCTAATAATAATGTAAAGTCTGTTCACAAATAAGATCAAGGAGCTGCTGGCATACAATGTTTATGTACAGCAACAGGTACAACTTGACAACTTGTGCTTTAAAAAAGCAAACAAACCCAATGTTTGGAACTATTATGAGTTTAGATTAAGTTATGTTAAGCATTCTTTCCTCAGCTGTTTCTGACCTCTGTGCATTATTTTGTACCTCTTCCAGCCTAGTACACTATTATACAAGAACAGCATTCAGCTCGAGTACAGGACAAAGTAAGATTTCAATTGTGTTATCAAAGCACTAAAACCTCCCAAATTAGACTTCTACGAAGAGCAATTAAGAGCTTATGTAACATAATCAGCTGTGTACAACTTGGGTTTTTTTCCTAAATCAAATGTCAAACTTTAGTGTCCCTGTACTAGACTACCAAGAACCAACGCCAGTTTGCTTTGCAAAGAGTCTAACCTTTCCTTTGAAGGGTCTAGTATACATTCTACAATGCAAAATCTGCATAAACACTAAGATTCATTTCTTGTCACCTGTTTACAGGAACAAAATATCAGTAGCAGGGCAATCACTCTGCTCTAAGTATATGTTAAGAATGTACAGATAATTACTTTCTCACACAAGCATTCTCCCAGCACAAGCATTAGTCTCTATTAAGACCTATGTGGGAAATGAGGCAAACCAAGGAATGAATCCAGGTAGTGAGGCAACACAATTAACTTAGACACTAATAATTCCTGTATCTCTTGCATGTGAAATCCCTGCTGTACCCCTAGTGGGGAAAAAACCAAACCAAACCAAAAATCAAACCAAAACAACCCAAAATGCTTGTCCAAGCAAAGCAAAAGAGCCAATCTCTTTCCCCATTCTGCTATGGGCCTTTTTTCTGACAGCACAGGTAAGCTAGGCCAAAACCTACATGGGAATCACTGCTATTCACGCACAAAGATAAGTCACTGTATCTCAACATCAGAAAATAAGCCCTTCCATAGCCCAAAGGCACCTGATTTACATCTAGACAAATGAATACATACTTGTTTGTATAGGGTCAAAGGCTGAAACTTCACCAAAGAAGAAAGCCCGAGCTCGGTTACCACCTGTAGCTTTCTCCTTGTCAGGGCACTGGAGGGCAGAGTTTCATGGCGTAAACCACACAATCAGTGCTAAAACTGTTAAGACAAAGCTCGCATGCTGTTGAAATCCCTAAAGAATTCTTTTGCCTGTCATTCTAGATATTCAGAATCCAACTAAAATAAAATCCCTAGCCTCAGTTAAGAACCAACTTTCCATATGAAATGTATGGTCATCCTAGCGAACTGCTCTATCATGGGACCTCCTGCTGCAGACAAGAGTATATATAGACACATCTGTTGTTAAATATGCCAGTCTGGTTAGCAGGAATATGTCAGGCTTATGTAATTTCACTGGACAAACAGGCAAATGTGTGTAAGCAGCTTATCCCAACCCCCCTCCAGCAGAGCACAACCAAGTTTTTAAAGTTGCAATTTTAAAATTAAAAAGTTAAGGTAAATACACAATCAATTTATGTAGTATATATTCACCCTCAGATCATGCTGAAGATGTTCTGTGGAGTTCTGGTGCACAGAGGGCTCTTTCCCTGAGGGCAAATAAGGACTTCTCAAACCTTTATATTTTCTCTATTTTTGTAACAAAATAGCAATTTAAAATTTAAAAATCTTTTAAAAAAATTACATCACCTTCAACATGGAAGATCTCACTGTTTAAATATCCATGAAAGAGACATACTTGTTTGCATATCTGTTTTGGAATTACATTGTACAGCAAATAATAGTATCTCAGAAGCATTTCAAAAGTAATATAAATTCATATTTACATAATGGCCTTGGTATAAAATATACAACAATCATATTTATGTCTAACATTCTAAGTTAAAGTTAACATCGATAGGAAATAAGTTAAGGTGACAAAGGTGGTCTGTTTTTTGTGTCCATTCACTTCAAGTTGCAAGTGAAACAAAGCATCAGTCTAATCCTAGCTATGAGGTGGCACTGGCTATAGGAAGGTACAGCAACAGCCAAAGGAAACTAAGAAAAGACTACTCAACTGGTTTTCTACATACATTCCTTTACACTGGAGTATTAAATAGATGTGTAAGATCTTCCATACTGACACCAGAATATCAAAACTAACCCTTGGATTTTCAGGTATATTTACAACATAATTATCTCATGGACAGGTTCATTAGGAGAGATATCAAACACCAATATTTACTTAGTCTAATCAGTAACCCTCAGGGAAATGCCAACCCCCACCCCCCAGAAGCGTGCACAAAACAGTTATCAAAATCTTACCCGACCACATAGCTGTGATTTTGTAAAATAACAACTCAGACGACCAGTAACATGATCCTCTTTAAGCATTTTTGCTAGCAGGAAAAGCCCTTACATGCAGTACACCTGGTGAAAGATCAGCTTGGCTTAAAATATTCCAGTACAATTTTCAGAGTAAACAACTTCACAGAAGTTAATAAAAAACATAAAAAAAAAAAAGTAAAATAAAATAAAATGTAAAACTTGTCACAAAGAAAAGGAAGAGGACAAACAAGAAGAGAGTCACCATCAGGAGGGAGAGTCCTGCCTTCTTTCCCAAAAGAGAAAAAAAAGAGTGGATTTTGAAGCTTCTCAAACAAACAAAATATATGCCCAGGGTTCTATTTCATGTGGATTTATGAAAACCAATTTTCAGTTGACATGTCTAACATGATTCTCAGTCACATCTTAGCAGGGCATAAATTCATACGCTTTTCAGTACTCTGAAGGTCAGATAATGCTCTATTATTGTATTTTCAAGGTCTTTGAAAATAAGTTGCCACTGAACAAGCAAAAATTAAACCTGAATACAAAATTATGATTAACAACATTTAACAAAGGTAATACAACCGCCTTAAATTCCCAATATTTAGTTTAAATTAAGAACAAAACAGTACAAAAAACAGCAATACCATCTTTGTTAGTCAGTGCAAACACTACGTACAGGGTTTTCAAAGGAAAGCCAAGAGCACCTGATACTTTTTGCCAAGTCATCTGGATTCTATAATCTCCAAGTTGAGAACTATCAATAAGAAAACAAAAAGAGAAAAACCAAAATTGCTGTTACGTTAGTGCATAACCTCTCAAAATGGTTGAAAATCGTCTCACGTATAACTTGGGGAAATCAATACCTAGTACATTAGCTGGAGGACTTAGGCACTTGGTTTACTTCTGATAACTTTACTTGGACAAGTAGCCTGTGTATGTGTATCTACATTACTAAAGCAGAAATTGGGGGGGAATGGAAACAAAAAGCTGCAGCAAAGCACTGCACCACAGACCTGCAAATAACGTAGCAGTGCAAAGCTAATGGTGTGTTAACCCTGTAAAAGTCTCAAGTCCAAATCTCCACCTCTCAGTCTTCAAACAGGAAACAATACTCCATGCAAAGTTCCACAACTAAAGAAAAAGCAGCTGCAACAAGACACGAGTTCTTCTCTCATGAAACAAAATAGAGACAAATAAGTTAAGTCTTCCTTTCACTAGATGTATCATCGTAGGATCCTGCTAGTTTAAATAACTGAGTTGTTAGTTTTCTACAGAAGCCATTTTAAACAAGAATGGCTCAGATATCGCACCGGATTGCTACAAACTCATAAAAAGCTGCTTTAAGCTTAAGTAAAACAATGTCCAAATTCCATTCATTTGTGGAAAGTGAACGCCTTACCCTAGGAAAGTAAGTTTTTTTTTTCTTCAGAATGCTAATGCGAGAGGGGCTTGAAGTATCAAAGAGTCCACAGGAAATGCATGACCCCAATATTATTCTTTTAAAAAAAATATACATTATATAATATATATTATATATATAAAAAGCTAGTGTAAATGCTTCCATGGTGTGGTCACAAGCTGGAAAGATGAATGCCTTTCAGCTGTTAACCATCCTGCCACTTGCAACAGGCTTTAAAAAGTCATTTTTATCCTCAGACATAATGTGAGCAGTTTTCAAAATGAGGCTGCCAACACTGACTGCTGTGCTGATGGGCAGGCAGCTTGCATTGCTAACAGATGTGATCGGCTGACTGAAGCAAGAAGTTACGGGCAGGATTGTTTTCTGCTCCTCCCTGAGGAGAAAAATAAGTTACACAAATATTAAACAAGTACATGCACAAGTATCCGCAACTGAATTGTGTGCATTAAATAAATACTGACATCAACTCCTTTTTAGCAACAGGCTAAACATCTTACTATGGAACGGTACGCTCAAGGTGTAGTCTGCCTCATTTTCAAAGGCTGCATTACACAGTAAAGACTACAGAACATAGAAACCTAAAATAGTGTATTTTAAAAACTACCTCTCTATGGAGATTTGTGCAAACAGGAGGACATTTCACCTTTTGGAGTTTTTCTTAATTTCTGTTAACTATAAAAATACTTTTGCATTTTTTTGCTTACTGAATGTGAAAGGTATTTTTAACAGCTGTGACACGTTTCAGTGTATATGGTTACAACAATGCATATGAACAATGGTGCCATCCTGTGACTTTTGTATTTGTGACCTAATTCTGTTTCTTAACAGGTTCTTCTCACTTCACATGTGTACACAATGCAGATGTCTAATCCAAGTCTGAGTAGGTATGTAGTTCATCCATAAACAACCATGCTTCACCTATTCTGATGCTGCTGTTTGTCTAAAACTGGCAGACACTGCAGTTTTGTCTAACACTCACAGAATCACAAGGTCTTCACCTAAACTTTGTCTCTTCTGTTCCATAGATTCTTTCTGGTGCTGTTTTAGCAGATGTCCATTCTCTACTGTTGTCCCATTGAGCAGCTGATCATCTTGAGAACTAATACCTAGCTGTATATCCAGAATCTCCTAGAGAGGAAAAGGAGAAATATCCATCAACACTGTCACAACCAGCTTTAAATTTTCTTAGTATGTTCCACTACATAAAACTGATAAGAAACAGAGTCTCATCATAAGACTCCTTGTTTTTATTTCATACTTTGGAATGTCTACATTATTTTACTATAGGGAAAAGGAAAAAACAATCTTTCAAAGATTGCAGTGAATAACGACAGAAAACATCAGTTGCTAAAAAATGGCTTATCAGGTGAGATAGGAAGGAGGCAGTAAAGCCAGAGCTGTTTCAATAATCGGGTAGAGGTAAGGCTGAAGCGAAAGATCCTTCCATCCACGTAATGATGATTCACAAATCAAGTGGCAGGATGGTTAACAAAAAATACACAATAAAAAATACTATTGCTTCACAAACCTCAGGCAGAGCACGCAAAAGCTGTCAGCAGTTCTGCAGGTCAGTACTGAATGTGTTATGGGATATGTTCCAGATAAGAACCTTAATTTAATGTTTTAAAAAAGGACAACTGATCCTAATGTTTGGAACAAACTCCAGAATGTTTTAACACTGCACAGCAAAAGGAAGAAATTACATAGAAGAAACTGGGGCAGATGCACCAGTTACATTACAAACAAGGAATGAAGTAGTAGTGAAAACAAAAGAACACTGGATTACAATTAAATGACTTTACTATTAGAACCAGGTGAGCGCAAAGTTTAAGTTAAATGATCACACTTACACATAAACCATTCTTAAGTAGAGTTTCAACACTGGAGGGGAAGGGGAAAGGACAGACTCCCCATTACTAATGTTATCAAGGAGCAAAAAGCTGAAAGCTGTGACAACACACTGAGCTGTTTTCAACTTCAGTAACATTAACTGCCAGGTATCTCAGCGAGACCCCTAGTGTTCAAATAAGGCAAGCGTTTGATATCACTACAAAGACTAAACACAAGATTCTGCTATCAAAGTAATCTACTAATTCACAAAGAAATTGTAAAAGTTTCTTAGTAACTAATGAAAGGACCCAGTGACCTCTTTAGACGCACAGATTTCTGTACTTACTTCTATTTGTTCACCTTGCCCATCAGGTTCATCTGTATCCAGGGCTGACAGCTCCAATTCAATGTCTCGATCTGGCTTTGTGTCTGCACAGTCTTCAGTATAATCAGTCTAAAAAATAAAGAATATGTTCTGTAATATCAAGTTGGCTTTTCACCTGCTCCACACCACACTCAAGTATCACAGTGAAAACATCAGATGCATTTCTAGGACACAACATTTCTGAAAACAAGGGACAAACACAAACAGAACTTTGAGCATAGACAAAATAGGGGACAAAACTAAATCTAATCACATTAAAGTACTGAAACAGAGAGATAAAATGAATTTTGAGGTAGAAAATTCTATATAAGTCCACTGACACAACGTTTATGTTTCTAACATGTACAATAGAATGGAAAGTAAAGATTGCATGAAAATGGATTGTTACATTCTTCCCATTTTGTAAATGGATGGTTGGAGCAGCAGCACAGCAGATGAACCTACCTGATCTCAGGGAAATAACTGGACAACAACAACAACAGTGACTTAACTTGCAAAGAATGTGTTACAAGTATTTGGGAATGATAAAACTATTTTTAGCTCTTGGTTAAAATACATGCACTTATGTATATACACAGAACCTCAGAAATTTGTTTCATCCCAATTACCCCTTTCTTTACCTCACCATTCCTCAAATCAATTTCCTTGCTTAAAAGATTTAAGGTAAGACGACTGCCTTCATCTAGAGAATTCCACTTCTGTTGCATGGCTAGTGCATTCGCCTCTCTCTGAAGTAATAATGAGTTACTTTTGGCCTATGGAAAGAAACATATCAGTTACCAACCATGTATAGTCAAATGGTAAAATAAACCAGCCTACCAAAGGAACAATTCCCTTGGCTAGATGGATAACTATGTTTTCCTTTAATGCATTTATTTTGTTCTGCATTTGTTGACATGTATCAGGCTCACCAGTTTCTCCCAAAAATGGCCTTGCTGATGTCAGTGGAACAGCTCATGCTAGCAGTCCTTATGCATCATACTAAGCATTGCAGGACTGGCATCTAGTTAACCCTTATTGGTCATTCTGTCAATTGTACTATTTTCTGTAGGCTACACTAAGGAAATCAATTTAAAATCACTTTACTAAATCACTTTTGTTTTAATTATTAAAACCACATGATATAATTTATGATCTTACCTGCTGTAATTCAATACTCAATAGATCTCCAGTGCTGGAATGCTTTCGGTGACCAGACAAATCTGCAACTATGAACCTGTCCCTTCAAGAGAAAGAAGGCAAAACTAGGAATTAAACACAAGTTCTCTAAATCAAAGGCCCCATAAACTTCACTAGACTATCAGAGTTAGATTTTTGGACAGAAACTCTATAACTAAGATAATGCACTCTTTATCTTCATTGGGGCTCACAATATCCCAAGATATTATATGAAACAAACATCCTTATTTTATGTACGAGTAAAATGTGGCAAGAAAACTTGAGAGAAACAACTCAAGATTGCAGATTTTGACATGACAGCTTGGCAGTACCTGCTTCCAATTCTTTGACTAGGTCTCTCAAGGGATATGTTTGTAGTAATGGGGTATTATTAACTGCATTAAGTATTAAAGACTACACAAGTTTTAACCTAGTTTTTCCAAGGCCTTATGCTTGACAGAAAACATTTTATTTTAATTTTTACTTTAAAATTAAGAACATCTATTAATAGTTACAGATTTTTTTCCCCACCAGATTCAGGATTTTGAAGAGCACTAAGGTACAGACAATTCTTTTAACAGAACACAGAAAACAGTCTATACCGTTCTGCATAACGTGCTGATGAAGCAGAATCTGAGCCATAGGCACTCCATCTTGAGTCAACAGCATTGACATAAGGGACGTAATCTGCAACAAATACAGATACCATTCATTATCTTCTCTGTTCTTCAAATGGGTTATACAGATATTGTAGCTCTTTGAATCTTCGCTGCTGTAGTAAGCATGAAGGGGATGAAATGCTCATGATGTATGTTACATTGTCATACAAAGCTTATACTTGTACCTGATACACTGATGGGTTTAGTAGCACTTCCTTGGGAAGCAGTGGCCTGAATAGGATCTGTTGTGTGATAACCTGTGCGGGATGACCTGGAGATTGCACCCCACTTGGAGATGATCGGTCCATCGCTAAAAGGGATTATAGGATCTTCTTCCTTTGCCCTTCTCTGAGTTTCAAATAAATGCACTCTCCTTTTAACGTCCCCGCTGTCCAAATCCTACATATTTAGGAGATAAAAAGATATACAGACTCATTTGAGGTTATTCAGGTTCTTCAGTTGGCCAATAACTTTCTGATTATTGTTCCTGAATACAATGCTGAAAATCTGTCCAACTAGAGAGCCAAGATGGGCCTCCATGATTTACCTATTATTGCCCTTTAATGGCAAACTGACCACGAGAAAGCTATCACCATTTCTAGAAGAAATAATTTTGCCTTTCCAAGCTTATGTTTCCAGGCAGAAAAAGTTCCAGTATGCTTAAAGATCCACCAACACCCTTTCCTGCAGTTGAAAGAGGCAGCATCAAAGAAAGCTTGAGATAAGACTTGATTATACCTGTTTCATAAAATATAAAGGCAACTTGCCACACTATATAGCAGGAAGTCTCCAAAAAGCATGAGCTCTTACCCCTCCAGAGGTGACCTGCATTCCATGATTCATACTACCTTTTTTTTGTACCTATTTTCACAGATAGCTTTTTTCCCCCTCTCATGGCACTACATTCTGTCACTGAAGTAAATACACAGTTTATTTACAAAACTGGGAGAAGATATTCCAAACAACCTCAAATGGGCAGAACTGCTTCAAAATACTAAGAATAGAAGCTACCAACTTTAAAAAAAAGCCTTGTTTAACCAAGCAGAAGACACTTCAGCATGTGAGTATTATTACACTAATGAGGTAACATGCAGAAAACCCCTACCATTAACACGGCATTTGAATTGGCAATCACATCCTTGGGCTCTGAGTCGATAGCATTTATACAAGAGCCAATAGTGCCACAAGACCACGGTGAATAGTGAGAGAGATGGTCTTCCTCAAATTTAGTTCCACTCAAATCACTGACATTTTCTGAGAACTATGGAAAAGGGAATAAATAAGCAGTGAATAATAAAACCAGGGAATTCAGTCTTAAAATAAGAAAAGACATTTACTGCTGTTAAATTATTTCAGAAGTCAATCATGGAGTTCTAGCTGTACTCAAGACTTGACTTAGGGACAACATAACCCATTTTTCTCTCATTTAAACCAGTGCAGGTGACACCTGTCAAAGAAGGGAAAGTTTTGCCACTACAAATAACTGCCTGGACTGCCAAGATAGTGACACTGATTTCAGCCTCACATGTTAGTGGCAGGTTGCTTCAGGCAAATACCTACAGTAATTAAACTGAGAGGAAGCCATGCATTTTCCTTTAACGTATAAGCCAGTGGCAGATAGAAATACAACTTTGAACCCTTCAACTTGCATGAAAAGGACTATATATATCCTGATCTACCTTGAACGCACCCACAAGGGACTTCAGGTACTCCCACTTTACAAGAGTTTTTCTGAATAATCAGAGTCTAATACCCCAAATATTGTCAATGGAACTGTCAAACCACAGCGAAGAGGGCTTGGCACAGTGGTTCTCAAACTAGTTTCTTGGATGCATTTAATTTACACATTAAAAGTAACATAGAAAGTAAATATCGCAAGATTTATTTGTTTTTTCCCCAAAAATCACAATGTTCCTATTTGCTGAGTTCCACGTACAGAACTTATAAAGTACACAATGTTCTACCAATGCCTTTTGCTACTTTTAATAGTTATGTATTCTCTGGGAATTGACAAGCATTTTCAGCTTGATTCAGTCTATTCATCATGTTGTAATGCCATTTGGAGTATGAAAAGGAAGGTCCTTCTTAATGGAAAACAACTGTTCCCTACAGAAAAACTTGGAGGCTCACAGTGCTAATTTAGTAACATTACATTTCCTTTAGTGAGGGTAAATTGAATCACTTCATTTCTTGACCTTTTTTCCCCCACAATCATGTTCAGCATCACATTAATATCAAATTGAATGCCATTTGTTAATAGATATTACTTTCCTTTTGCTAGAAGATTTAATTTTATGAACAACAGGTAGTAGGTGGAAAACCTTTACTAGAACTATTAACTGACATCTTAAACGGGAAGGGAAGATAAAGAAGTTCTTTGGCTTCCCACCTCTGTGCTGAAATCTACGCTGAAGAGAGGAGAAGGTGGTGTTGGAGATGGTGTTGCCATAGGAAGGGTTGACGATACCAGAGGAGTTTTCTGCGTGTGGTACTGTGCCCATTGCTCCGGCTTCCGTCTTAACTGCTCTTCATAACCAGCCTTCAAATGACCACAAGGCTCCTAGTAATGATAAATACACGACCGCATACCTTATCATACTATAATCAACAGGCAAATACTTGCCAAGGACATACTTGGACCTTCAGATTTCCTTGGGTCTTTAACCTTGCACTGGTATCACTGGAAGAATTTCACAAGGATTTGGAGGAGGACCTTGCCCATGTATAGCAACTCAAATATTAAATATGTAATTAATTCAAGCAACATGCATGGGAATTAGAGAGGCAGAGGGGCTCTGGTCCTAATGCAGATCAGTCTATTTAACAACCCATTTTATTATGGTTAAAAAACCCAAGAACTTTGTCCAGGTCACATGGCTTGATTACTGTAATCCCAAATAAAGTTAAGACATCTACGCTAATTATTTGCCAACTTTTCAGTAACAGCCTTCAGAGCCAAGGCTACATCCTTCCCTTTCTGGCTCTCACTTACCCTTGGTAAAGGCACAGTCCTCTGCTCGTTTGGAGGTTGACAAGCCACAGAGTAATACCCATCCAAAGAGTTGTATCTCTCACGTAATGATGTCTGATAGACAGATGAGTGCATCACATCCATGGGAGGTAAAGAATTGCTCCTAATAATATCATCTCGTGGGTACATCTGTGGGCGCCAGATGCGCCTGCTGTCATAAACTGGAGCATACATTCCAGAAGGGACAGGAGGAACTGGTCCATACGGCTGCGGAGGAGGAGGTTGGTAAGGAGAATTCAGTCGATCTCGAGGGGGAAATGTACTGTAATGATCGGCATATGGCACGGAAGCAGGTGGGAGGGAGGATTCTGGAACGTTATTGGACCTCACAAAGCGAGGAACACAGGGAGCCACACCAGCTGGTACTGTTGGAGGTGGTGGATAATATCCTTAAAAATTGGAAAAAGGCATATTTAATGTAACCACAAATGACCCAGAATTTAACACCTTCTAAAACTGTAAATATTGTTAATAAGTACCTTTAGAGAATGAAGAGACACACTTTACAAACCTGTTACTGGCCCTATTGTTTTCCTGTGGAATGCTAATTTCACATCTGACAACTGTATTTGCAGATGATGCGCTGCCCCTTTTCCACCTTGACCCAATTTGGAAAATGGAGTTTCTCTGCCATTGCTCCTATGTACTACAGTTCAACGTATGTTACCATATGTAACTGAAAAGACAGCACCTTACACACTTCTTTATGCAGGAAGCTAAAATGACCAGATTAGTATTCCATTAAGTGAAGATTCATCTGATATTAACAAAACAAACATAAAACATTGAGATGAAAGTTATTTCTCAGCATTCAGGCTTATCTACAGAAAGGTTCAGAGCTGTTTGTGATTCAGTGCTCATCTCACTCACCTGTCTGTGGGTACTGTGGAACTTCATATGACAGCTGAGTCCTGGGATCTTGGAAATATTGAACATTATCAGAATGCGGAGGGTAGACGGGTACTCTGGGAACAAACGGGCTGGATTTTGGAGGCACAGAATTAACTTCTGTTCCAATATTAGGAGGACCAGCTGAGGTAGCTGCTGCCTGGCTTACAGGAGTCTTGGGTGGAGAACCAATTTTACTGAAAAGGATTACCAAGAAATCATTAGGCAGATCTTGACTTATTTCAGTTAGTCATCTCTCCATGTACACTCCCATGTAATGTGGAAATTTGGGCTATGTAATTTCCTCTGGAATTTTGTTTATCATACCCCAAAACGATCCCGCATCTTAGGCTTCAATCTAAGAGAACTCAAAAGTGGATATAAACTTTTTGGTATTTAACGAGAAGCTTACATACCACTTGCAAGTGTACTGTGGTAAAGACAAAAGCTTTGAAAAGCTGTTTAGAGCCTCAGGCCTTCCTGGGGAAGTATCTAAAAGGTTTTAAAGGCAAACCCCAGAACTAGAAGGTTTCCAAGATTATTAAGGAAGTGTTGAGGTGCACTGTGTGCACCCTTCCTGGTTTCAGGAAATGTCAAATTTTGAGTGCAAAGTTTTTGTTTTACGTGTATGTAATAACCCAACAGTAAGCAAGATACAAGGTTGAGAAAAACAGAATAAAAGATAAAGGGAGAGATTTACCATTTCATCTCTATTGCATGGGAGTATTCAACTGCTAAAACAACCAGTGCTGGCTCTGACAGCTTGAGTCCACAGACTGTGTGTAACTATACCTGCACTGCAGTACATCTTACACAAGTCTGCAGCCAGGGAGCACCAACAACAGCAAGCCAGGAGCAGAATTCAGCATCTATTGCTTGCCACCACAAACTCCATGATAATCTACAAGCAAAATGTTGTGCTTAGTTATCTTTATGAATAAAGGTTACCTACTTTTCAGGTAGTGATTCTGTAGGGGACCCAGAAACATTCTGGCCATTGGCTCCAGTCTTCCCTCCCTTCTTGGTGTTCTCCAAAGCTCTCAAGGAGGTGTCTGCACAGCGAGGGATCAACTGGGGAACCCCACTTTCCAGATTAGCTATTCCGTTAGTACTTGGCACCATCTTCCCTGTTGCTTCAGGGCTTCCTATGACAGAAATTACGTTTCCTGTGGTGGTTGAGACGGTGCTATTTACGCCAACTTTATTTAGAAGGGGGAATGTTCTCACTGTTGCACTGATTTTTTTGTTCCTCAAGCGGTATCTATAAACAAGCACATGTAAAACAGACAAAAAGATTTAAAAAGTGCTTATTATGAATTTTAATGTATTTGTAAAACTAGCAAAAGGAAGGGATTGAGAGGAATGTGATATGAACAAAATTACAAGACTTCAAAACATGGTTCTTATTTTCAACAATCTGCAAACTGAAGATCTTCCTTTGTAACCAAACATCACTTCTCCTCTTAGAAGATCCATTTCTGCAGTTCTTTACAAACGGTTTTGGGTGAAAACAGTTTCAAGGATGCACATGTTGAAATAACTCACTTCATTCCTTAAACAATTAAAATGTGATTAACATTCTCCACCTTGTAGTTGATATAAGCAATTCCTGACAGATCCTGAGCCTAGACTTAGTTTCAGGAAAGGAAATTTTACTTTATGTGGGGTAAAATAGAAAATAAAACCGGAATTAGCTTGCAGGCTTTACTGTAGTTTCAATTTTATGTAGAGTTATGACTTCACAGGATTCACAAATCCTGCCAAATTAATAAATACAGAGAAGAAACTATTTTCAAAATTCCATGGAGATGCTTGGATTTAAATTAAAAAGAAGGAAAAAAAATAATGAAAAGAAGAAGAAAATCTCACTTTTCGAGCTCTTCCTGAGAATGAGCAAATGTACAGTTTGTTCCTCTTGGACATCCCCCTTGCTGTCGAAGGTCTCGGCACATACTTGTTTTGTATTTGCTATTTGGTTGTGGCTGTACAAAGAAAAATCAAACCACCAGACATTCCTTTTACAATCTAGCAGACAATTTATATAAAACCAGATTTAAAATACACAAGCCACATTCAAAATGTTTCTACATTTTGCATCTTTAATAAGAAAACTAAGGAAATTTCTTGTTGATGGGGTAAATACTACACCATCATATGGATCTGACTACAGCAAGTTCTGCTGCATTCCGTATTAAGAAATGTTAAGTTCTCAAAACCTGAATGCAGTTAACAGAATCATCAATTATTCCACAGACAAGGCCATAAATGTTTCAAAGCAACAGTAACTTCTCAAAGTTACATCATTCAGTAAATGTATATTAAGACATTTATAGTTACCTGTGGAGTTTCATGGCCTTTTCTACTGTAATTCTGAATGAAATCCACTAGCCCATGCACCACAGTCTTTACAGCAACCATTGCATTTTCCAGCTGCTCCCATGTTGGAGATGCTGCATCTAAAAATCATTAAAAGCAGGCTTGTCATTCTGACAATAATTCCAGTAGTAACATAAATAAGAAGAGGCAACTCTTCTAGTACTTCAAAACACCAAGTACTAGGACAGAACTCGGAGAGCCCTGAAGAAGAGTTTATTACATAGTAATAAATAGGAATTTTGTAAACAAGGAATGGAAGTTATCCTCATAATTTTCTTTGTTATATACAAAAAATGTCAAAAGAATGTTTAAAAAGCTTCATTTGCATACCTGGATTTGGATCTATGTTTGCCAGGAGCTCTAAATGAGGCCTCAGCCTGTTTAAGTTTGCAGGATCCCCCGTGCGCTGCAAGACAATTGTCAATTCTTGTACGCTCTTTGCAAAAGACTCTGGAGACTGGAGCTGAAAATAAAGCAAGCATTAGTGTGCTGCATCTTACAACAGTGAACTACTGATCTGAAAAAGATTTTCATTACACTGGTTTCTAAATGCATTATGTAGTGTCTTCAGATGGCATATAGAGAGTATCAGTGGAGAGAAATTTTATTTCTCATCTCAGAATCTGCCCTATGAAGCTTCATCATAAGACACATAAAAGGGAATTAGTCTTAAACTACTGAACATCAAAATGTCTTCATATGAAGAAAACACTATAGTGGGAAAACTCCTTTCATTCTAGCTTAATTAGTATTTTATATAACTAAAGACAAAAAGTTAACTCAAGCATTTCTTGGATTTTTAGTACAACATTTAACAGTCTAATCTAATCCTACAAAGATACTAAAATCAAGCCTTTGACAAACCTTGTCAATAATGGATTGCATGTGTGATTTATGTGCCAAGTCACCATACAGAAGAGAAGACCATTGTTCTGGTGATATTCGAAGTCCTGCTTCCATGGCAATGTGAACAATCTGGGCATCATGTTCTCTCCGCAAAGCCTCATAACTCCGAAACTCTTCTTTAAGCTGCATCAGAGAAGAATCTTCATCCCTTTTAGTGACCTAAGAAACAGGAATAATTAACACCAGCTCTTCAAGTTTCTACAGGATCACTGATGCAAAGCTACACCAACGTGCTACTTCCAACTACAAAGTAATCAGATTGCTTAAGTCACAGTTACATATTTAGTAATTCTACTAGTAGTTTTTGCTACACAGTATTAAAAGATGACTTAAAGAGACAAGAAATTCTCCAGGAGCAACTTAATAAAAAGGACAATATTAAGATAACGACATTTTAAAACTAGAATATTTAACTGAAAGCCCAATGTAAAAGTTAAGTAAAACTCTTGGGTTACAGAAGATATTTGCCATAAAGGAGAGCAACAGGCGTTGTTATGTTAATGTTTAGTGATGTTGTGATAATCATGTTTTTAACTGTGATTCAAAAAGAAACAAAGGCCCACAGAATTAACTTTTCATTCTTCTCCAGATATAAAGAGTTGGGAATATTCAGTTTAAATAAGCCACCCTTATGTATCAAAAATAAAGAACCTCTTCAGTGCAAAGGTGGCCAGATACAGACAAAAGAAAGGCTAGAGAGTGACAAACACATGGGAACACAAGGCTGGAGCTCAGGCTGACAGCAATCTCTGTCTGGTGTCCCTCTCTCATGCCTGGTGTTGGGGCTAGGGAAGTTCCCAGTACTACAATTGTTCCTTTTGCAGGGAATTTTAAATATCAAACAACCATTTCATGACAGCTCTAGATAAACATCTTATAGTCATAGTCTGTACTATTTAAATGTGTAGAAACTGATTATAGTCTGTACTATTTAAATGGGTAGAAAATGAATTTATGTAACATTTCATAGGTGAAAGATACTAATCCTAGGTCAGGTTCTCTGGAGCTGCACTAATTTACAATAACAAACTTCAGACATTGGTATTTTACCTTAAAGCAAGAAGCTCTATACAGTAGCTGCACAACATGACCAATGCTCGTTTTAGAGGCCTGAGGAAATCTTGGTTCTAGCCTTTGCACAACAAAAAGTACCAAAACTTTTCTTGAGAGTGCAGAGCCATCTTCCAGTGCCAGTAATACAAGTTTCAGTGCCTCCTCTTGCATAGCTTTAACACACAGGAATAAAAGATGAAACACATTGCCAGAAATCAGCAAGGCTATCATATATTAACATTATAAGTAGGCATCTGAATCATCTCGAATGTAATTCCTTATTATTTTTTATTTCCCTAATCATAAGAAAAAAGCTTTGTAAGCATTTAAGAAGTTTGCTGATTTAGAAGTAGTATTTAGAAGCACACAAAGCACAGCAAACAAAGAGCTATGACTGATTTTCAGTAATAAACACATCAGTAGTGCAGGTTCTATATTTTTCTCCACCATGTAATCATGCAGCCTTTGTAATTCTGTAGCGTCTTATCAATGCTACACCATGGAACTATAAAATAAATACAGGGACAGTGTGCAGGAATGCTAACATCAGTTACTGGAATAAAAAGAGGACTAATTTCAGTTTAAACATAGTTTTCTTCTCATTTCTATGCCTGCTTCAGCAGCACTCAAAGAATTTGCTGTTTCTATCAAAGATATAAAAATGATCATTATAAACTTTAAAATTCAAGTATGCTGCAACCTTGTTATAACAAGGTACAGCTAAATATACTCTGCTGCAGCATCTACAGGTACCTTACCTGGTCCTAGAAACTGGCATCCTCGTGCCCTGACAGCAGCCCAAAGATTGGCAGAAAGCTGCTGAGGATTTTGGTGCTGCAAGATCAGTTCTGTGACAGTTCTCTCTCCCAGTGATCGAGCTGCTCTCATAGCTCTGACCCGACCCTCTTCCTCCACCAGCTGACAGTTCACCAGTGTCACAAGCTTCCTTTGCATTGGACGGCTCAGTGCACTCTGATTCAAGCTTGCAACACCTTCAAAGGAAGAGAGAAAAGACAAACTATTGCTTTTATCCAGATGAATTTATCTGTATAAGACAAAAAAGTGTTGTAATATCCGTCTTTCTTTAGGACTTGGACACTAGTCACAGGTATCTTCCCTTCTCTTCAGCAACTCTGTGTTATCAAAAGGAATTTTAAAGTCTTAATGGACATCAAGCCCATCCTTTAAGGAAAGTTCAGCTTTAGTACAAAATTAGCCTCAAGGTAGTAATATTAAATAAAAAAGAGTATCTTGTGAACTTAAATTCTAAAAAAAAAAAATAATCAAGTGTCACAAGTGTGAACAAGCTTTTAAAGACATATGGGAAACTTTACCACAAAAATGAGAGGATTATCCATTTGATGTCTAAAATCAGTGCTGAAAACACAGTGCTGAAATTCCACTGTTCAGCAGAGACTCACCTTTCCCTCCACTTAATGGCTTTAAGTAGAGTGCCAAATCCTCAACACATTTCTTTGCTACTTCATAATGTTTGTTCTCTCCTACATTACTCAACTTCACTGTCTGATGATCGGGTACCTAGGAAAATGCAAGGGGGAGGAGAGAGGAGAAGAATTATACATACCAGGCTACCTGATATGCCTTTGACAGCATCAACATCGCTACTGTTAATATGTAACACTGCAGATTTACACTGCTTTTTAGACAAGTGAGAGATGGGACCCACCCAAGGTATGTAGAATGTAGTAAAGAATAACAAAAAGGGATCAAGATGAGGGTTGGGGTGATGAAAGATTATTTTTGTTAGTACTCAACACGTTAAGAACATAAGTAGGATAGAAAATAATAATGAAGGTCTAATGAGAAGGTACTTAAAAGATGAATGAAGAACACAAGATTTGAGAGGATGATCAGTGTACAAGATCAGTATGATTTACTACAGAGACACAAGGGAAGTTATAAAACAAACTGGCAAGAAAACAATATGGAAAAAAATCAAAAGCAAAGTTAAAAAAATCATTTAAGCATAATTTGGGCACGATAAAATCTTCAAGGAGAACTAGCAAACTTCACTTGCTGGAAAAAGCCCAGAGTAACAAGGTCAGACAGCGAGAACAGAGGGAGTATAAGTCACAAAACATTAAATTGTTTGAAAGACAGTGCAAGAAGTTAGAAGACAAGGAAAATAACTGTTGTAAGATCAAGGCTGCGATCTGACACAAAGTTAGAAATGAAAAAAATAAAGGAACATGTGAACTTGAGAAACAAACCCACTTTGATATAGTGTTATTATCAATAGCCGTGTTGAGGCATGTGATAAGCCATTAAAAAGCAATGTAAAAAGTATCTTCTTACTGTTTCTTATGTTACTTAAAATGCCTGGATGTTACAGGAAGAACAGTATCTTAAAGCATATGAACCAGCAGAAGGTGACCAGACTTATTTAGTCTCTGTAAGGCACAGCACTGATTATATAATCGCTGTTTTGCCACTGCTACAAGACAGCGCAGGGAACGTTCCTGGCCTGATTAACCAGTGTCTGAAAACACAACTGGAAACCCATCATCGTGCACGCTTCAAAAACCAAAATAAAACAGAACACACTTCTGAAAGCTGGTTAAAAACCGAGCTACTCTTGAACATGTGACATGCAGAAACCAGACTCCTTGCGAGCATACGATGAATGAGTGCAATCTGTAGGTTCACTTTTCTAATGACAGTTGTGACAGAACTATTTCGTAATGGATTTTTTTCTCCAGTCACAGTTCAAGAGCCTTTTTATACCAGAATTCACCTTACAATGGTTACATTTCATGAGGATGGTTCTGCAAATGGTTTGGTCCTCTTAGAGGACTTCTAAATACACCAAAGTTTGTGTCTTACTGATTTTTTAAGACTAAAATGAGGGAAAAAGATCAGCACCCATATTGCAACTGGCATGTATATGGTAATGACACAAAGTGGCAAACCAAAGAGCTGCTTAAATCATACCTGGGCTCCAACTAGCTGGAGGAGTGCAAAGTTTACAGGCAGAACATCGATGTCCGTGTTGATGGCAGTCTGGTCAAAAGGACATGCCTTGCGATGAAGCTTGTTCAGGCAGGTCTTACAGACAGTGTGAGAGCAACCCAAGCTGATGGGTTTGTGCACATTCTCATCAAACTCATTGTAGCAGATTGGGCAGGACAGAAATTCTGTCCACTGAGCTGCCTGCACAGGCATTGTGGAAGCTGGATGTTTGTTCAGCAGGCTAGCAGACCATTATTTCTCTGTACTATGTTTTGGCAGCTGTAAGTGAATAACAGAGTATTAAAAACATGCTTTCTGGTAATTTACAATGATTTTTTTCATTAAAATATAAACAAACCACCATTGCAGTATTTTACAGAAGAAACCCAAAACCTGATATCGAAGTAATCAAAAACCCCAACTTCACGTTACCTTAATAATTGTACTAAAAGGGGCTCATGAACTGAATTGATGCAGACTACAAGTTGAACCTATTCACAACAAATGACATTAAAGTTATTTTCACAGGATTAAATACACCTTTAATGTAGGAAGGGGAAGACATTTATTGGCACAGAACACGTAAAAGCATGAATCACAGTAACCACCTCACACTATTTCATCTGACTTTGAGTTTTCAAAACCCTGACAGCACTCCCTGGCTGTAGAAGGGGCCTGGCCATTCTACGCAGAGAAGACACAGAATTTGTGTATGTTTTTGGGAGGGGTAGTTAAATGTTATTTCCATTTGAAATAGAGCAATGCCTCCCTTCTGCAGAGCTTATTCTGACTTCATCAGACACCAAACTAAACACAGCTTTGCCTTTCTTTCTGCAAAAGACAAATCAATTAGCAAAAGCTAAGAACCATAAGAAAACACTAAAAGAATATGAGGTTAGGTTTTATGATTCTCTTGTGTTACTTCCCCTTTTCTCCCAAGAACCCACTGAAATGCTCAAGAGCAGAGATTGCTGCATTCAATTTTGCTTTTCACATCTCTACCTTACACAGGAATGCAACTTCACTTGCACGAACTCACAGCGAGAAAATCTCTGATGTGTTGAAATTCCAGGTATTTGGGACAAAACTTACAGTAAGGCAAGCAATAATTTCACCTGGCTTGCTATTAAGTCTTGAAACATCTCACACTGTGCAGCAGTACCTTGAAAACTGTTTACGTAAATGTGTCCCCAAGAAAATATGGATTTATAGAAATTGTTCTGAAGGACATCCCTCCCACCTTATATAACTCAAGTTCTTGGTAGAGATAACAGGCCTAAGTAGTTCATCGAAACCGTTCACATCATGCAGACTGAAATCCACAGCTCCATCTAAGAGCTGAGCAGCCCCACCCTTCGCTGCAATGTGCAATGATGTTGACTTTCTATGCAACCTGGAGACCAGTTAGTTCACTTCAAGGCTATGAACAAGCTTCTCCTAGCAGCTTGTTAGAAATGCAAACACACAAATGCTATAATTATATGTTTAACATCCTTTTTTTTTTCCTCCAATGATGGAAAAAAGGTAATTGCTTTGAGGAAGCTCAGCTCTCCCCTCCAGTTTGAATCCAGTAACTCTGCTGCAATTCCATTGTTGGCTGTGCTACAGTTTAATGAATGCTAAAGTATCGGACCATTGAAATCATTACGAGAACACCAAATAGACTCTATCTGTGGATGTATTTTATGTTAATTATAACCATCTGTTTAGAAATTCTATTTAGTACTATGAACATTCAGTGCCCTTTAAGTAACAGGATACTTGTACAAGACGTCCTTATCTCAGCGAGCTTTTCAATATTATGCAGTGATTTTCCCCCCAAAATTAATTCCCATAGTAAGTGTAAAACACAACAAACTGGAAGTTGAACCGATCCCTTCCAAATCAAACTGCTGAGGTAACACTTCCAACATAAGCCAGAATATTCACATGCATTAGACAAAATTGATTTTCACCCAACTTCTAGGAAAGCTCTTGCAGGGAGGAAAAAATTGCAGCCCTCTTTAATCTATTACTACATGTGTCTTGAAAGGAAGGAAATTCGAAAGCAAAACAAATAATAGCAAAACCAAACAATGAGTCAACATGCCTAGAAAGATTTTAATTCCTCTATAAAGAATCCCACCATTTCCTTTAGCACATCTACTTCAGCTTCCCTACCAGCACAGCAGGACAAGAGAGGCACAGAACTGTAGCATGAACTTGCAGCAAACGCTTCCTTTTAAGCTTTTTGCCAGCATCAAGTAACAACATCAATACTAACGCTGACCCAGCAACCACAATGGTGTCCTTCCACATGACTGTGCCACACAGGTAGCAGCACAAACTGGACAACTCAGGAAGTGTGCTACTGCCATGACTCACACAGGGAAAAGTTGAAGGAAAGGCCAGTCTACACCAGCTCAGTTGCTGGTACGTCACTAACAAGCTACAAACCAGTCTCTATTTCCACACTGCTCAGTAATTACCTTCTATGCAGGAATCTCTGCTCTCAGAAACAGCCATCTTCCTTTTGACAAGCTTTTAAAATAGAGTTGTTTGTTTTCCTGACCAGCATAGAAACTAACACAACAGATTCTTCAAGTGTGCACCACTGAATTTAAAGATCTGTGGATATTTCATCACCATAAATGACAGATTCCACTAAGCATGTGTTGTCCTTCAGATTTCTTGACAGGAAGAAATGTAACTAAATCAGCAAACAGCTGGAGAGAGCTCTCAACTTCTAAAACTTCCTGCAGCCATATGCAAAAGGAGGCTCCATACTCTATTAAGCCTGCCAGCTCTCCTGCCACTCCTGTGCTCCAGTGTGTTAAGAAACAATCTCACATCTCCTAATTATCATGTCAACTTCTCCAAAAAGCATAAGCCCAATGTTTAATAGATTCTTGCTCCTCGTCAGAAGCAGTGTATTCTAGGGATGTCCTCTTGAAGTACAAATTGATCCAGTGCTCTAAACCGAGCAAACACAAGGAGGAGAGAATATAATAAAGAAGGTAAACTAGAAATCATTTTGGGTTTGTAGTAGCACTCTGCAAAAAAAAACCCTCCAAAACCCAAGAAAATGGCTGATACAGAAAGTGGCCAAACATACAAGGTAATGGTGTTTTTTACTTAAAAGCTCTCTATATAGTATAGTTACAATAAATTTTACACTATCGCATCTAGAAGCAATACTTCAGATGACAAACTGAAAAACGCACGAGCCCAAGTTCAGA
Source organism: Coracopsis vasa (assembly GCA_026283785.1). Classification (NCBI taxonomy): domain Eukaryota; kingdom Metazoa; phylum Chordata; class Aves; order Psittaciformes; family Psittacidae; genus Coracopsis; species Coracopsis vasa. Next base: position 10,223 of record JANHGB010001172.1, on the reverse strand, counting down.
GATTGCATAATAAATAAAAACTATTGCAGTGGAGTAATTTTCTGTTTCTAATACAGCAACACTGTGTTCCCACTGCAGGGCTGGTTGCAATGGAGTGGGGTAACACTGATAAGTAACTGATTTTCTCATTATTTGAGACCAGAAGAATATTTGATGAAACTGGAAAGTAGGGCAGAAAGAAGGAAAGGTGAAGCCCCCAAACAGCCTTACCATTACCAACTGACAGAAGTTGTAAGATTTAGATGTTCTTATTTTACATTAACTTTTAGCTACCTAATCCCATGTCATTCTCTACAACTAATTAAAGTCATTGTAGTTACTCAACAACTTTTGGACTCGATAAATATTGTCTAATCCTATTTCCTTAAGAAACCAAGCTTAGGTGACCATGATGTTCTATTAGTCTGTTCCTCTCCCACATGAGCCTCAGGACTCCTGGACCACTTTTGAGCAGATGTGATTTGAGTTGCATCATGTCTGAAATCTGTATACATTCCATGAAAATTGGTATCTGGAAAAACTTCCAATTCACACTTCTCGGGAAAGGCTACAGCACCAGGCTCAGCAGTTACTGTCTGTCTGCTTCTCTGATCTATCAGCACATAGCACCAGCCAACAAATATCACATTTTGTTCAGATATAATAAAGGGCTATTTGGAAGGTAGAGACACGACACAAACCTGCAGGTATTCCAACAAACCTTTAAACACAAAGGGTTTGATCTGTGAAGAGCAGTGTTGGAGGCTGGCTCTTGGCCTCCTGAATTTGGTACCAATTCATTAAGCAAGGCAAGGACAGGTTTCAGAACCTCACAGTAGGAGACAGAGCCAGCACTGGACTGAACACTGCCTGCATTGTCTAATTAGCAACTCATGACAATGCTTTATCTTAGTTTCCTTTTATCCAGGGCTTAGAGGCCTAACATCAGAAGGAGATCTTCACACCAGAAGTTACCAACCTCAGGAGTTCAACAACCTTACATCAAAATAGAGAAACGGTTTTCTTTAGTTAGTGATGCTGGTGTTGCCTTACATCTTCATTCAGTTTCATTTCTCACCCACACTAAGATATACAAATTCAATTACTTTTAAATACTTTTCACCCACCTCTTCATCTTACAGAGAAGAATGCAAACACATGTTTAGAGATGGGGCAAGTTCAGTCCCTCCCCTTGAAGCTATTCCATGAAAGGACTGAATACTCAAAGGCAACTGCAGCCTCATCTTCAGCTACCCAAGCAGACATCTTGGATTTTCTTCATTTTTAAAGACCCTTTGTTCATATTTATTAATCAATTATTCAACTGAACCTAAGGATAGTTCTTTCAGCAAGAAACAAAACATTTTGGTACCTCTTCACCAGCTACATGCCCCAGTTCCTACGTAACACAGTGAGTATGGGGCTCAGCCTAAGAAAACTTTCTTCAAAGGGAAACAGGTTCAACACAAGGCAGGGACCAATCCCCTTCAAAGCTCCACATTGCCTGGAGTCAGGACATGTACCAAAATGTGATGCACACAAGTTTCATTCCTTTCCAAAAGTTGAAAACTTGAACACACTTCCCCCTTAGCCTATGCAAAAAGAGAAGCAGCAGTACCACCAGCAGCCACGTCTGAACAGAAGCAGCCTTCTTGCAGACCTAAGGGGGAGCTGCTCAGGCCTACTTCATCAGGTCCCTTGTGGGATACAGGCAAAGGGAAGTCTAACAAGCAGAGCTTATACTAGGAAGTGACATGGAATAATTCTGTCACTGAACAAAGGAAACTCTTCTCTAAATATGAAGGAAAATCTTGAAAAACTAGTGAAATCATGTATCATTTTCACAAACTAAGGTAGTCCAAGTACAATCTCACTGTGGATTTACACCTAAATCTCAGAATCCAATTGATTTTTAGTCATTAAAGAGTCCTTGATATTGACTTGCTCCTAATGTTGACTGCAGAGATCATGGTATTTTCTTTCCCTTTTTTTAAGTGATCTCCATTTATGCAGGTTAATCATTTGCTTGCACTACAAGGAGGTAGCTTGTTCAAACCTTCCTTCCTAAGTTATGTAGTTCTGAAACCATTCTGACTGGGTCAAAAACTTAGTGTCCACGTAATCAAACGATCACTATTATTCTCTGAAATGGTAGAATCTTTTACTCATTTCTCTTCAACAGCCACCATCAACAGATCTAAAAACCTAGCTTCATTAAAAGCTTAGAAAAGGGCCACCCCATAACAGCTTTGCATCATTCAGCTATGACAGCTTGAAATGAAAATAAATCCTCTTTACAGAGCAGACTTGCTTATTTCTACATTCCATAATATCTGTCACATGTAAATCTCTATATCACGTGCAAATTCTATATATAAAGTGGAATCTTTCATGACCATTAAAGATAGTATTTCAATGTGATATTTTCACTAAACGTTAATACTACTGGGAGTATCTACTATTTCAGTTTAAATTACAGAAAAGTTACCATCAAGAAATCTTAGTAACATGCCAGAATCACAGAATATCTCAAGTTGGAAGGGACCCATTAGGATCATTGAGTCCTATACTCTGCTCCTTGCAGGACTACCTAAATCTAAACCATATGGCCAAGAGCATCATTGAGACTCTCGAACTCTGACAGGCTTGGTGCCATGACCACTTCCCTGGGGAGCCTGTTCCATGGACCAACCACCCTTCCAGTGAAGAGCCTTTTCCTAATGTTCAGTCTGAACCTCCCTGAGGCAGCTTCATTCCATTTCCCCTGTCCTAAATATATATGCCTGTTCAAACATATGTATTTATATATGCCAAATACATAAATATATGCCAAATCACCTACAGGATGCTTCACTTGCTATTTTCCTACAAAATTAAAACCCAGATCAACTCTGTCTCCTTGGAACATGCGGCTGAAGAATAAATCCTTATGAATGGCGGCACAGTTCACTAACACAAATTGAAGTTCATGGTGGCTCAGTGACCACCCAAGTTCACTGGGTTCAGAGGTAAATCCCCCCCAGATCAACACTAGAGTCAGTGTATCCCCAACAGCTCACACCTGCTCTTTCCTGTTCCAAGTGTTGCCAGCAGGAATCTGTTACTAGATTTTAAGTTTCCTGTATACTTATGTAATGCCACTGTGGGCTTTTTTTTGTGTTTCGTAGGTGTCACTGAAAGGAGAGTTTGTCCTTGCCTGGTACCAGTTCAGCTCCTGTAACAGTATTGACTTTTCAGGACTTACTGAAGGGCAAATAAACGAAACATTTCCTTTGCTACCAAAAAAAATCAGCTGAACTTACACTGAAGGCAGAGAAAGGGAGTAATTTTCTAAGCAGATCTGTATTGACACAATTACTTCAAAGGGAGATCAGTGAAGGATTCCTTACTCTCCATTAATATTTTCAGAGAATAAGGACCCTCACCTACGGCTTAGCTCCCAGTGAGGTTTTTCTTTTTGAAACTATGTTTTGCAAAGGAGATATTCCGTATTCTCACATTTTCCAAATCATTCTAATGAAATACTAATTCCATTCTGAGATATAAGCAAGAAAACAGAAGGTTCCATAGGAGTCAGACAGCCTTCTTAGAGTTTGTACAGAATACTTCAGCACGCGCATATAGATTTTTCCTTCCACTAGGACTGTCCAGTCAGTGAAGAGGCCACTTCTGTTCATCCCATTAAGAGCTAAGCAAAACCTGACCAAACCTAAAGTAACATACACCTAACAAGACAAATGCTGGTAGCTGTTACCCTCTGGACGCTGTAAACAATCTATCTCCTGTAAACCAACAAAACTTTAACTGAAAGAGATTGATACTCAAGACAAGGACTTGATTTCAAGTTATCTCAAGCACTGACATTAGAACTGTGGGAATTTAATATTTTGGAGAGAAATGGCCATGACCTCAAACAAGACAGGACCAGCAGTTAATAAGAAACCTGTTCTTGTGGAAAGCTTTGCTTACATTGCAGAACCAAGCAGTTCATTAGAAAGGCACGCAGGTCTTGGGAAGTGATTGATTACAAAAATGAAGAATTCCGTGTTTCATGGAATAATATTTATACAAGCAACAGAAGCTCCAATTTCCAGAATTTCCACAGATGTTTAACACAGAGCAGAGGTCAAATAGCAG
>JANHGB010001171.1:0-18642 GCA_026283785.1 Coracopsis vasa | reverse complement strand
ATTAGATCAGGTTGGCCAGAACCACATCCAACCTGGCCTTGAATGTCTCCAGTGATGGCACGTCTACCACACCTGAACAATATGTTCCAGTATTGAACCACCCACATTGCAAAGATTTTTTTCCTCACATCCAGCCTGAATCTGCCCTTTTTTAGTGAGCGGGACCATGATGCTCCTGGAGCGGATAAGAAATGATCTACTTTACATGCGGCCTCCACAGATGAAGCAGAGGCGGGTGTGTGTCAGGCGCATGAAGAAAGCCATATCAGGCCCCTTGCCGAGAAGCCAAAGCGCCAGGAAAGGGCTGGAAGAGCAATGCGACACTCCCGCGACCGGCCTCAAATGGGCAGCAGCACCTCACGCCGTTACCCCGGGCAGGGTGGCGGGGGGAAGCCGGCCCGGCTCCCACTCCCGGCGCTGCGGTGATGCAGGGCGGCCGGCGCCGCTCCGCAATGGCCGTATCGGCCGCCTGCCGCCCTCCCACACCTCATTCATTCGGACACAGCCCCGCAGCCCCGCGCTCACCGGCGGGCCCCGCCGAGCTCAGGCCGCCGTGCATCACCTCCCGCGGCGCTGGGTACCGCTCCTCGGTCCTGGGCACCGCTCCCCGGCCCTGGGTACCGCTCTCCCGGCGCTAGGTACCGTGCTCTCGGCCCTGGATAACGCAATCCCGGCGATGGGTACCGCTGCAGGGTAACCCCGAGGCTTTGTGGGAGGGTGGGTCTTGTTGAAGACAGAGAGACAAAGTCTGTACTCTGTTTCTCAGGATCTGTAATGTTTGGTAGACTGCAGCTGTTCCAAACCTCCCATGCAGACCACACCAATCTCTCAAATCTTTGTCTGATTGGTACTTCCGTTACCCTTCTTTGAGATGTCTTGTCTTTCTACCAATGACTCACACAGCTCATACACATGCAGGGGATGAAACAGGGCTCCTGGAGACAAGACAGCAAAAATCAAGGCGTTAAGCTATGCTTTCTTTTTGCCAATCTTCCTCTTGGCTTGCTTTTGCATTGAGTGGCAAATACAGCATCATCTCTAACATTACCCATTCTCAGAGCCTTTTCCACCTTTCAGCATAACCGTGTTTGTAGAAGCCACCCAGCAGAATGATATTACTTTAAACCTCTGTGTACATGTACAGCTCTTCAGGGTGTGAGGACAGAGAATCAGCTGCCAAAGACTGATGACCAAAGTAATTTTTTATATCAGCTGAAGGACAAGCACAGAGCACCTCGTGTTCCTGGCGAGACTTAGAATATCGTCTGCCCAGCTCAGAGACCAGAGTGCATAGTCCTTAAAAAGAAACTTTATGAGCACCATGGCAGAGCTGGACTATACTGAGTATCACCAAATACACACAGGGTCACATCCTGCCATGTCACCAGTAAGGACATCAGAGGAGGGTGTAGAAACTCTCCAAGGATCAGATGGAGACAAGCCTGTCCCCTGGGAGTCCTCTAATCTTAACAGAAGCTGGTCAGGTCTGAGATGTAATCTGCTGCAGCCTTTCTTGAAAAGAATTTTCTGTTGGTATGTTCCACATTCTTGCTGGTGTTTAAAGATCCACCTCTTATTTCAATATTGCTAAGTGTAAAACATTAGTATTGGAAAACTGTCCCTCTCCTAAAGGCAAGCATCCAGTATGTACGGCTGCAGCAGGAGATCTGAGAATGGCTCTTGAAAACAGGATCCCCTGGGACCTGACTACACCTGAGCTCTCAGCTGCTTGGTGGGCAGTTTTTCACTTCACTGTATGCAATAAACATTAACCTAATTCACCACTGTTTTGCAGAACTTAATTCACTTCAGCAAAATGTGTCATGAGACCTAGAGATTTTTCTGTTGAGTTCAATATGAATTTGCTCATATATTAATCTGGAGACTGTCAGGCATTCATCTATTTTAGGGTTTAACCAAACCACTATACTATATTCATTAGAAAAAAAAAAACAAAAAACCAAAAAAACCACCACATTATCTAAAGCCACTATTGTTTTATCAAAAAGAGAATATATCACAGAAATGGTGATTCAAGTTTTAATAACATTCTGGATGATTTCTGCTTTTACCTATAATGAAATCATGAAATTCTGTGCCAAGAAGAAGTAAATTATGGTGCAGTATGATACTGATATAAAAATTAAAAAAAGCTGAAAAATGTTCTGGCTTAGTAAACTACCCTATCAATTCAAGCTACTATTTCAATAGGAAAAAATACCTAGGAAAGCATTCTTTGTAACTTAGCCCAAATTCAGTTAATCTTTTTTTTTCCCTTCTATGAATGTTTTGGTTTTATTTTTTTTTTCTTTTCCTTTTTTTCTTCCATATTTTTAGGACTTTGATTATCGGAAGATAAACCTTACCTTTTGGATGCAACTGAAAATTATTACCTTGCCTCAGTGGGAAACAGCAACATATATGTCTTCTGTGAGAAAGACGGAAATGTAGCCAGTTATGTCCAGTGTTTCCCTTAAGATCATGATATATAGATTTTTAGCACAAATGTCCTTTCCTTTGGTTCTCAGAAATGTGGTTTGTGAGCCAACATAGACATAAACTAAATATGAATGAAAGGCATCTGAGAAGTATTATGTTATGATCCATTGCACTGTTGTATACGTAATGAAAATATTCAAAGGCTGGTAAACCTGATATGTCAGTTACACTACCTGAATCCAAAAGAATAAGGAAATTTCAAAAGCTTATATGTCAAACATTAGTCTCTGTCAGGTGATCGTTATTCCCACAAAATTTAGCAAAGCTGATATGTGTCATCTAAAGGATAATGACGGGGTAGATTTTTTTTCTACTTTAGACTCAAGAGTTGCTCAGTAATACAAATATCTAAACCTAAGCAATTGTATTGCTATCCTAATTTGTGAAAGAATAAATTAAAAGCCTGTATGTGGCATTATTTCTTCATAATTCACTAATCTGAAGCTCAGATTATGATCATGCTGTGATCATGACTACATGGTACTAGTAATTTGTGAACTTTCATCTTTCGTAAGACATTGCGTATTATTTTTTTATTTTCTGGATACTGAAAACAAACAAAAGCGCACACCCCCAAAAAAACTAACAGGACAACCCATAGGAACAGAGAATAGATAGTCACCCTGAATGAAGCAGTGAGAAATTACTTTCCCTCTAGCTATCAGCTGTTCCCTTTTTTCAGGTGAAAAGTAATACCTGTATCTGCAAAATGCTTTCAGATTAGATATGCTTATCTTGATATATTAGTTCTTTAAAGTTAAAATTTGCATAAAAGAAAACATATATATACTGTTGACAAACCTGATATTGTTAAACTTTACCTTATCAGGTAGTCAACTTGAAGTATCTGAATGTATTACTTCCAAATGTACAGCATTTTACACGTGTTTTTCTCATCTTCTATTCTGATGTAGATAAAGTAGTTTTGATTAAAAGTTATAAATTTCTTACAGAAATATTTAGTAAACACAGACTTTTTGCCCAACAGAAATTAGTGCTAATGCTCCCTGGAGCAGGATTAAATTATAATAGCTGACAGCTCTTTTCCCTAATAATTTATTTGGCTTTACCAGTGGTATTCTAAAAAATTAAAGCTTCCCTACAGACTGATTCATTAAGGTGAAAATACCTTCTCCAATTCACTTCAGTTTTTCTTCTGCATGTATTAAAGTACACATGAGATCATGAATTTATACTGTATTTTCAGTGTCAATTTGTAATGCAGGACTTGGGGGTGTTGGCTGACAAGGTCAACATAAGATAGCAGTGTGTGCTCGCAGCCCAGAAAGTCAACTGTATCCTGGGCTGCATAAAAACAAGTATGACCAGCAGGTCGAGAGAGGTGATCCTGCCCCTTTACTCTGCTCTACTGAGACCCCACCTGGAGTACTGCATCCAGCTCTGGGGCCCTAAACACAAGAGGGATGTGGACCCGCTCAAGCGAATCCAGAGGAGGGCCATGAAGATGATCAGAGGGCTAGAGCACCCATGGCAGGGGGGTTGGAACTAAACGATCTTTAAGGTCCGTTCCAGCTTTGACCATTCTATGACTCTATGACTCTATGTGTCTGACTATTTTAAAATACTTTTTTCAGGTCTTTTGTTGTATAGAGAAACATTAGTATTGACCATATTCCAGCAGAGGTGTGGACTGTAAAGCACTGAGAATTATACAATTGCATTCTGCTGGTAATTTCTCTTGTGAATTAAGTATGTGTGCTGTTGAGACTAAAACTACTTACTATTTACACTGAACTACCATGCTAAAAGGCTAGTTTAGGCCAAATTCTGTAGCTCTGCACAAGAGATCTAAGAAGCCTTTATCTCCCAGGGCGGACATGGCAGTCGTGTTAAACAGACACTGGAAGTAGTTTAGTAGTTTCAGGCATGAATATTAGTAAACAAGGAAATGGATAAGGAGTCTGAAGGTTTGTTTTACTTGCTTTTCTTGTTGTTTGATTTGTTGTGTTTATTTTTAAGTATATTGGGAAAGATAGCATCTGATAGATTTATAATCAGTGAACAAAGTTACATACTTTAAACTCAAAGTCTGGTAGGTACTCTAATATTTGCCATGTATTTTGTGTTTGGTTTTGTTGGGTTTTTTTTTAAAGGGAAATGTCTGTCCATCTAATGAAAAATAGTACAGCAGAAGTGCCTATTATTTGGCATAACTATGACATTCTCCTCTTCTCTACATGTCAACTTTTAGTTTCCCCTGAAAAAAACTCCCCAGTTTTATTTCTGTATTTTAAGAAATATTAACCAAAATCTTGATATATCTGTAAAATAGACGTCATTAGACCCATATTAAAACATAAAGCACGAGTTTTTCTTTTTCTCCTAGGAGAACATTTAGGGCATGATTAATACTATTGAATATGGTCGTATTATTTAGGGAAAATAACATTAGTAGAGTGGTTAAAAAAACAAAAAAAACTAACCAAAGAAGTCAGATTCTGAGTTTATCATCTTCTTTTGCTTTCAGTTATGTCAAAAAAAAAAAAAATCTTAGTACAGTATCTACCCTATAGTTATATTTTTACAAATACATGTTAGCAATACTTCTAATACGTATTCAGACTTGATTTCTCTGCCATCACAGTGTCACTTTCATGTCATGTGTCCTCCTTAGAAGTTGATCCAAGAAGCAAAGTTCGTTTATTTCAGTTATTTCAGCATACTTCAGCACCCTGTCAGTAAACCAGCAGTTTGAAGCATCCACTGCTAAAAGCAAGAGCCAGACAGGAGGATGAGGACTGAATGAATGATCATCAGTGAATGAGGAAGACTGAAATTTGTAATCTTTATCCAAAGTGGCACAGCTGTCAGGACCAGCATATAAAGTGCTTGCTCCCTGCATCAGGCTGAAACTCTTGCTCACAATAAAAAAAAAATCTCATCTTCACACTACTGGATAATTTAAAGCGTTTTGTAATTTCTAACTGTAAAATATCATAAAAGGTATGTTCAGATACCATAAAACATTGTTCTAGGAGAGGGGTCTTCTTTGGTGCAATCTCAAAATACAGCATTTATACCCATCCAAAATGGTGCAACTCAGCCTTGTGTTGATCATGCAAAACTACTGATTTGAAAGAAAAAGAAGGAAAATTGTATCATTTGTGAAATAGTTTCCTCACAGTAAGGACTTTCTAGATGCTTCCAAAAATATCAAAGCTAATTAAAAAAAATTAATTACCAAAGTCTATTCATGATCTTACAAGGCCCTCCTAACTTAGTGGCAAACCCTGTTCTCATCAGCTCTGTAGAGACAGCAAGTCCCTACCTTGTCTTGTGAACTTAAATTTCCCTTTAAGTCACAGTTAAATAGCAAAAAGCACAAAAAGAACATACAAGCTGATGCCCCAGTCAGCAGTCTAGATAGAAGATTTACTAGATGCGTTAAAAGGAGACTGGATTGTCATGTTCAAAAGGTACTGGTTAATGGTTCGTACAGGTGGAGCACCAATGTTCTGGAACAGGTCTATTCTGGAAACTCTCCAGTTTAACATAATTATCAATGACCTTGAGATGGAGTGCACTCTCTTCAAGTTTGCAGACAGCATCAAGCTGAGAGTACAACTACTTGTATCAACAAAACAGTCAGCAGGCCAAGGAAAGTGATTCTTTCCCCTCTGCTAGCACTCATTAGGCCAAACCTACAGCGCCGCATCCACTTCTGGATCACACAGGACAGGAAATATCAATAAACTGGAACAAGCTCAGGGAAGGGCCACTGAAGCAGGAGCTGGAGGTTCTGGCATATGAGGAAATGCTGAGTGACTGGGGTTTTGTCAGGCTGGAGAACAGACAGCTTCAGGAGGACCTCTGGAGGATCCTTTCCACCAAACTATGGCATGATCTTATAGAGTCATAAAATTACAGAATGCTTGAGGTTGGAATAGATGTCTGAAGATCAACTGGTCCAACTGCCCCGCTTAATGTAGGAAAGTGGGCAGATCTGTCCTATGACCAGTTGGGTCTTGATTATCTCTAAAGATGAAAATTCCATAAGTATTCTGAGGTCCAGGGAGCTGACAGAATTCTTCCATCATTTAAGAATGTATTCTTTACTACTTACTGTTTTCTTTATTCATTACATTATTAGCTGGAGCATTATAGGAATCTTCAGAACCTTCTAAAACCTTATAGTTTCTAATTCTTCTGAGTCTTCCTTTTTCTTCTTCCTTCAGTTACAGACTTCACATTTCAACAAAGCAAAGGAAGCTACTGAGTGACAATTAAACAAGAACAACAAAAAAAGTACTGTCTCTGTGCCGAATTGTGTCAGTATTTAAGAGTCTGTCTCTCATACCTGTCCTGTCATCATCCAGAACTTGTACATCCGTCAATACTTTACGGGAGGTCTATGCTCATAATTTAAAGTCAGGGTTTTTTTATAGGCCATCCTCCTTGCTCTTTAATTTCCATGCTAACTATCTTCTTCCATCTGTGTTTTCCTGAACTGATAATAGAATTCAAGTTGCAATAGAACAAGTATCCTTTTTAAGCTAGTAAAACAGAGAAGTATATTTGCTATCATTAGAAATAGCATTAGAAAGAACTTCTCTACAGAGGATTGATAATGGAGATCTGATTTATATTTTTTCTAATTAGGACAGATTCACATACACGTACCTACATGCATGCAAGCATTTCCATATACATCATAACCTGAATAACGCTTCACAGGGCAATGTGACATTTACCCACAGGAATGATACTAACAATGTCTGTTAAACAAAACAGACAAATGGAGCTTTGGACATCATGAGATCTGAGGTCCAAAATAGATATAAACTGCATTACAGTTAGTATTCACATAATTACACAGAACATTATTATCTGAAAGATGTACCATTTAAAAGATGCACCAGTATAATTTCTCCAAGTATTTGGCCAGAACTGTGTTAAACAAAAAAGATATAGAAGCTGCATCCTTCACAAGTCAAAGACAATGCACAAAACTGATCAATGACTATGTGAAACAAATATAAATATAGAAATATAGAAATATAAAACAGAAAAAAGTATCAGTCTATGGATTTGATATCTATAAAAGCTACGATTCTGTATCGAATGGACACTTAAAGCACAATAACAACAATGGACCTTGATGCCTCAGAGGCTTACCTTTAATTCAGGAAGGAAAAGAGAAGTATGCACTTTTTGCTAATGGAAGTGCTAATGTAATTGTGATTAATGAAGCTAGTGAATAATTGCTGAACATGACATAAAAAGTGACCTGCTAGGGTCCAGACCATATCTCACTTAGACTGTCACAAACTTTGAAAGTGGCATGCCAAACTACTGGACTTCAGAAAAGTAAACTAGAAAGGAAAAAAAAATAAACAAAATCCATCTTTTTCTGAAATATTCAAGGTCTAGTAGTTTGCTGTTTATAAATAAAACCTTCTGGTTTTATTTGCTTGTGTATAACGTAAACCAAAGGCCAAGTAAGCAAGATGTAAATGTCTGCTGGTATGAGCGGGTATGAATATTTCAATTACTTTAGCTAGACTGCTAATGAGACAACATTCAGTTGCCTACTGGGTGGGGAAATGCAATTCAAGTTTGAACCCTGTCATATAAGTGTGATTTTGTATAGCTTCATGCAATACTACAAGAAGAAAATAGAGGCAACTGTAGGCACGAAACCAAACCAAAGCAATTCCACAAACCTAGTTAATTGCTTCAAAACTAACAGACTTATGCTGGAATATTGCATACATAAGCAATCAAAGAGAATATTTCCAGATTTTAATTGTCACTCCTACACTGAAATCAATAATTTTGACAACAATTTGGATGAGGAATTTCGTAACGTTACCTTCCATTCTGACAAAACTGTGAAATCCAGTGTGTCTATATATTGCCACAGACTTAAAATACAACTTGTATGAGCTACTACCTCTGATCAAAGGTTCAATCAGCTATGAAAACCCAGGAGTACAAAAAAGGAAGGAAATAAATGAAGAAAGATTAATGTCCAGGAAAAAAACCCCAAACAGTATTTGGTATTTATTGCTGAAATAAAATGTTTACTGTTGGTCATGGTTTCAACAAGATGGGTAAATGTAGGTTTATTTATTGGTTTTCCTTGACTTATTTTCCTCTTAAACTGAGGACAAGTGGTAATTGACAAATGATGATTTTAACATAGGTATAGAAACCGACTGAAATGCTGAAAGATAAAAATGAGGAAGATGAATGGAAGTCCTTTTGTGGAATGTAAGTTTTCTAGTGAAGTTTCTAGTTTTCTAGTTAAGATACTGGTATGTAACACAATTAAAGTCTCAATGAAATAAACTAATTCTTAACAGAAAGATAATGACACTAAAAAGAGAATTTTGGGCAGAATAAATTTTTATCAAAGTAGTTCCTGAAAATTGCCATGGAGTACTGTAAGGTGTTACTTAAAAGTATTGCTTCAAGACAGTTTTGTGAAATTACCAAGCAATAATGCTATGGATTCATTTGGGACATTTCTATACGCGAATTTATCAATAAGCTGGAGCAATTTTAAGCAAGTGCCACAAGAATGGTCGGGGGTGGGGCACTTGACCTGTGAGAAGAGGCTAAGTTATTTTCAGTGCTTGAGTTTTTCCCTATACGAGTTAAATTCAGCAGTCAAATGCAGATTGGATTAAAGGCTATGATCCTAAGGACAATCACAAAATTGACCAAGAAGCACAAACTATCCCAAATGGAAATGAATGGTCTGAATAACAGCAGGGGAAAAAAAAATGTTTTCTCTTGGAAAAAGAGGTTATTACTTAATTTCTGACAAATCAAAGATCCCTACAGATAAGAAAAGATAGCCTAAACAGTAAATATTTTTGTTATTTTGGGATTTGTTTAGGGATTTTTGGTTTTGTTTTGGTTTTGTTAGTTTTGTTTTCTGTTTAACAAATAACTAAAATTTGTTTTCCTTTTTTTGTCAATATTAGCTGTGATATGAAATTGGGGCCATCATCCCTATTATTGTTGCCTGCAGAATAACAGTGGCAAAGTCTATTGAAACCTATTATAGTACAGCCAACTGGAGCAAGGGGAGTGTCAGGCTTTTAGCATCTGTAGGACTTGGTGAACATAGAAGCATCACAAGATCAAAGAACACCTGATTTCTCTAGTTTCCAACACTGGAAACACACAGAATATGGATTACACTGTGTATGATGTGATAAACAGAGCTAACCACTTCAAATGATAGTAGATTTTTTTTTTTTAAATAGAGAAATAAAAAGCTTAGTGTGTAAATACTGTAAGAGATCTAAGTGTAACAAGAGAAAGCAAAGTCATTTGACTAAATGTCTGATTTTTGCATTTGTCTCATGATATGAAAAATGTGCTGTATGAACTAAACAAAGGCTATTAACTGCAAATTTCAAGCACTGAAGATTGTATATTTTAATGAAAAAATAAAATTTTGAAAATGAGTTACTAGTATGACTCCTGTGTCAATCCCTGCTTTTGTTTACCATTATCATAGAATCACAGAATCACATAATATCTTGGTTTGGATGGGAAATTTAAAGGCCATCTATTCCAACACCTTTGCAGTGATCAGGGACATCTTCAACTAGATGAGGTTGCTTAGAGTCTCATCCAACATGACCCTGAATGTTTCCAGGGATAGGACATTTACCACCTCTCTGCGCAACCTGTGTCAGTGTTTTCCCATCCTCATAATAAAAAAATTTGTTATATTCTGTCTGAATTTGCCCTATTTCAATTTAAAACCATTACCCCTTGTCTTATCCTCACAGTCCCTACTAAAAAATTTGTCCCCATCTTTCTTGTAAGTAAGTCCCCTTTAAGTACTGAAAAGCTGCAATAAGCCTTCTCCAGGCTTAAGAACCCCAACTCTCTCTTTCCTCATAGGGGAGGTGCTCAATCCCTCTGATCATTTTTGTGGCCCTCTGTACTCACTCCAGCAGGTTGCTGTCTTCCCTATTCTGAGGACTGCATACCTGGAGACAGTCCCCCAGGTGGGGTCTCACCAGAGTACACGGGCAGAACCACCTCCCTCAACCTGCCAGTCACACTTCTTCTGATGCAGCCCAGGATACGGTTGGCTTTCTGGGCCTAGAGCACACATTGCCAGGTCATGTCCTGCTTTTTATCCACCAGAACCCTCAAGTGATTCTCCATAGAGCTGCTCTCATGCATCCATCACCCAGCCTGTATTGATACTGGGGGTTGCCTCAAGCCACGTGCAGGACCTTGCACTTGGCCTTGTTGAGCCTCATGGGTCCACTTTATGACCTCGTCCAGGTGCCTCTGGATGGCATCCCATCCCTCAGGCATGTCAACTGCACTACTCAGCTTGGTGTCACCTTCAGACTTGCTGAGGATTGCATTCAATCTCACTGTCTATGCAATTGATTAAAATATTAAATAGCACTAGTCCAAGTATCAAACATCACCTATCTCCATCTCAACATTGACCCATTGACCACAAGCCTCTAGATGTTACCATTCAAGTAATTCCTCATCTACTGAACAGTCCAGCCATCAAATCCATTTCCAATTTAGAGAGAAAAATGTTGTGGGGAACCATGTCAAAGGCCTTATAGAAGTCCAGTTAGACGACATCTGTAGCTCTTCATCTTTTTCCACTGGTGTGATCATTCCATTGTAGAAAGCCATTAGGTCAACCAGGCAAGATTTGACTGCTATAGATGTGACACCTTCATCTGTAAATGAAGGGGCCTGGTAAAGAAAGTAAATTATATAACTTGTATGAAAAGCCTTTGGTTGTTTGAATGGCTACTACATGTTGACTATGAAACGAAGTCCAACTATCAGCGTAAAACTTCTTTTGACATAATCAGCATCCACAGTAGGAAGCAAAAATTCAACAGTGGATAGAAGGCCTAAGTGTGGAAACAATTTATTTATGTAGAAGAAGAAATGGAAGAGATAGTCAGGACGTAGATATATGTACTGATATTTGGTAGAGTCGCATTTGAATGAATTCACTTCCACACTGTATTTGAGAAAAAAATTAAAACAAAGGGTAAATATAATAAAGGGGGTGAATATAATTAAAGAAACATGAGCTTTATCCTTATCACTGAGCAGGGTCAGTAAAGATGTTGCTTAGAAGAAACTCTTACTAATGCAGAATTTGGGCTTCTGTCTTGCTCATTTCTTTCTACCTTTTACTATGAGATATGAAATCTTGCATATAGGCCCCCAAAAATGCTATCTAAAATATTTTTGAGAAAGAAAATGCTAGTGTCAAGTTTTGCATATCTCCAATCACAACATAACTTACAATGCTGTCAGTTAATTTCACTGTATAATTTCAAAACAGGACTTTTCAACTTGTAGGTGAAAATTCTTAGAAATAGGTGCCTGAAGTTAGGCACTTAAATAAATCTTAGTTTCCTAAGTGCTGGAATACTCCCACAGCTTGTATTAGGAACAACAGCGAATTTTAGATGCTTCTTAGTATTTTTAGACACATCTGTGTTAAGGGAATTTTATGTCTAAAATGAAAGCTAGCAGTTAATTAAACCCTGAAGCAAGAAGGCTTAGGGTTTGTTTTGGCTGGGTTTGTTTTATTGTTTTGGGTTTGGGTTTTTTTGTATGTTACATAACTGTAGAGTTTATTGACTGTAAAATATTATCTATTATAAAAATCTAGACCTTTGAGTTCTGCTAGGCTTTTGGCACCTTTGGTATCATGGTAATAAACTGGAAGACATGTTTATCAAAAGAATGAATCATGAATAATCAAAATCCATCTGTATTAGAGTGCCTGTACACAATGCTAGAAGGATGAGAAACAAGCAAAGAGACTCGGAAAAAAAAAAAAAACAAACAAAAAAACCAAGAAAAAAAAAGCCCCTAAATGATGGTGGTCATGGACATAACTAAAACCTGGTGAGAAGATTCTTATAACTGTGATGTCAATAGAGATTAGTTCAATCTATATAAAAGGAAGGTGGAAAGGTATGGTTACAGAGCAAATAAAAAATATCTACAATCCCAGCAAGCTATAGATCAGTAGTGGTAACTACCAGAGTCAATCTTTTACAAACTGGGATACATAGGAAGAAAAAAGAAATTACAGTGCGTGAGCGATATAGATGATAAAGTTGGAAAGAAAAAGAAAACTAGGTCTGCTCAAAATAATTTTTGCATGCTCAGAAACCCAGCATATTTTTGATACTTATAAATAAATGGATATTTCTTGGGCAATAAATATGGAAAACCATGAAACATGAAAGAAACGATAATACTGGATTTTTCTAAAATAAAAATAAATCTTGCATCTACTTCTTTTAGAAAGAAAGTGAATTTAGTACGTGCCCATCATTCAAGAATCGTAAGCTTCTCAGTGAAAGCAAAGCATAGTGGTGCCATGAAGAATTCAAGTTTTAATTAAGACATATAAAACACAAAGGCTGTCAGGAAATAATACCGAAATCCACCAGAATGGAGTAGAATACAATACAATTAAAATATAACAAAAAATAGATGCTTTCAAAGGAAGGAACAGGAGTTGGCTAATGTGATTTCAAAACCAGATTCTTGTTAACGTTGATTAAACAGAAAAATAGGCATTTCGGAAACCAGAAAAATAATACAGAATCATGCTATACTTCTGATTGTTAAGTATAAAGAAAATACAGTGAACATCTTACTTAGGTTTTGCACAATCAGCCTTTCCTGAATCAGTTCCTTTGACAAAGAAAATATCTTGGGAGAAAATATTCCAAACATATTCCACAGCAAAGTTTGACAAGTTATTCTTATATCTACCTACCACATATGGTTAAATATTATTCCTAGCTACTGCTTTCCAAGATAGAATTTTTTTATTATATAGGTACAGTATGCCTTCTTGATTTAAAATGTTGAAATTACAGTTTGCCTCCATTTATTGCCATTTGAGCAATTTATGAAAAAGTCCAAAATCATTAAAATCATGGAGTTAGTCTGTGAATAGTGATCTGGTTTTCATTTATCACTTCACAAAGCCTTTATATAAGAATACATCTAAAGTAACAATTTTGAACAATTTTTTTTATTTCCTTTAGGTAATTGAAAAGTATGACTCACAAACGTTTAAATGCAGTAGTTTTTAATTACCTCTGGCGAAATGATAGCATTGATTTTTTTTTTTTTTGTGAAAAATGTCATCTGCTTTATCACCAAAAAAAAAAAAAAAATTAAATGCTAAAATATTTAAATCAATAGATATTACTGTCCTAATTAGGGTATGAAGTTTGAGTAAGGCACAAAAGTTATTGTAACATATTACAGATATCAGAAAATTTTTCAGAGGAAATTATCATTTATCTAACGAAAGATGAAAAAGAAAAAAAAAGGAAAATAGATTTGTTGGGGGAGGAAAAAAAAAGAAAGAACCCTTATTTTTAGTAAAAACCAGGGAAAAAAATCCCCTCAGCAGTGACTCAAGATGTAGACAACTATGACATTAAATTTATTAATATTCCAGATTCTATTCAGTTAACTTTTTTATCATGTTTCCAGTGGTCATCCAGCTTGGGAAATGCATTCTCAGCAGGCTTTTACAAAACAAAAAGTAAATCCCCCAAAGAACAGAAATGCCCTTAATAACTTTGAAGAAAGGAAATCTTGTTCGTTTTGATTATTTATCATCTAGTCTGCATACCTAAAATGCAACTGGTTTACTTCTCAAAATGAAATGCATTTGATGATGCAAAGAATGAGCAAATTTGTAGTTCCTCTGGCTAAATTTCTTTCCTCAGATAGGCCAAATAGTATTAATAACAATAACAAAGAAAGCAAAATGTATTCATCTTGTTTTCCTAGAAATGCTTTCTTTCTAGTGAGTCATCTTTTCAAACCAGGTGGAAGAAAATGGACTTTTGGTAGCCTTAACATTTTTTCAGTAGGAAGATGATACATGGCTGAAACCACAGTAAAAGAAGAAAAATGTCCCTTGATGTATGACTAAGTATTTTTCCCCATGGTCTTCCATAAGAAAAAAGTGGGTTTTGCACTTACTATATGCTCTATCTTCATGTAGACTCATGTCTGTTGTCCTATTCTGAACAATTTTGAATATAGATTATACGGTCATAAACACTATAAATTGGCTAAAATAATTTAAATAAGACAGCCAAGAGTTTCCCACAGAAATAGATTCTGATTGAAACTGAAAAGTGGTAAGAAATTATTTGGTGTTTCAGTAGACATAACAATTAGTGATATTAGAAGTAAAAGGTTTTAAATGCATTAAAGAAATAATCCAGGTACAATGATGCAGGTAAAGAAATCCCCATTACTTTAAAATGGATACTTTTTTTAATGGGACATTTCAAAACAGAACAATGTATCAATTTTCTTGCAACTTCACCCCAATCTAGCATTACCCACATTAAATAACTTCCATGTCTGAAATAACTATTTTCTAACTCCTTTGAGTATTATTTCAGTTATAGTGTGGGTTTTGACAATATAGTTCAATTAAGTATGTTTATTAACTGAGAAACGAAAATTAGAGAGAGCTAAAGAAAATTAGCTATATTTAGTTGACAATACTTTGTTTTGTAAGAAGAATGTGGAATAAAACAAACAATTCTGGATTATCCTGACCTTTTGAGAGGAATCACTAACAGGCTACTGACTGAAATGACTGTGAAAGACTATGACAGCATTTAGCAGTCAATCATTCTGTAAAGATTTGAAGATCTCACCTAATCTTTAAACAAGAGGTTTTAGGGACTTGCATGTTTGAGATGTTAAAATCTTGTCCTAATAGTCATTTTTGAGTACCTTGTCTTTCTTTTTTTTAAAAAAATCTGCATCTATCCATTTTTCCACTGACATAATTTTTAATTTATTTGTTGATTACTATCTTCTACTCTATCTACAGTCCAGTCATAACAAAGTAAAAACAAACTCCTTTTTACTTTCTACATGATATATAGCTGACTATAAAAATGTGCTTTGACTTGAATACCTTTTTGTCTTTTTCCTCCTAGATTTTTGCAATTAATATGAATATGCATTTCAAGACAAGAAAGACTATTTAAGGACTAGCAAGGGGGTCTACTCTGAACTTTGTGACTCAGCTAGGGGGTCTCCCTTGCCCTTTTACACCTTCAGTTTCTTTGCATATTATTTTAGCTTGATTTTACCTCAATTTTCTTTTATACATTACACTACACATAAACTGTTGACAAACTCTGAGACTAAGATTAGACCTAGCCACACCTAAACTCCATCAAGAGTTTAGAAAGCAAGGGGGTTCACTCTGAAACTCATGACTAAGTGGGAGAGTATCTCTTAATCTTTGTGCCTTCTGTCTCTGTATTAACCATTTTAGCTCTGATTTTACCCCGATTTTCCATTTCATGTTTCATCCATGTAGTAAGTACTAGAATGAACCTTGCCATTGAACTCTGTTAAATCGTGCTTTTATAAATTCATATTAAAACTACTCTTACTAGCATCTTTGATGATGATTCTTTGAGCAACCCTAAATCACTCATTTTGCAACATATGGGACATGGTCCACTATGTCTTGCAGTTAAATTTCACCAACTGACCCAGCAAAACTCACTTTGCAATATCAGGCCTTTTAAACTGTCACAATTATTTGACAGCCACTGGAAGATGAAATCTATATATAGATCTGAAAAATTACTGAAGTTGGTACATCCTGGTTTATTGCCACAGGCTTGAATTTGAAAAATCATTATTTTCACTGGAATTAATTTTTCATTTTGTCTGCTTTCCATTCAAGTCTAATGCTACAATAATCAGATTTCTTCAGTTTATGAAAATAAATGCTTCATCATATCAAATCATGTAGATGAGGCCCTTAGTGATATGGTTTAGTGGTGTTCTTGGTAGTGCTGGGGTAATGGTTGGACTGGATGATCTTAAAGGTCTTTTCCAACCTAGCTGATTCTATGACTAGGGCATATCATTAGGTTTCCTTCTCTGAGTTATATGAATTTTGATTGCATTTGATTATGAATTAAAAATGTTTACTGCTAAGAGAATTAACAGTGTTTCTGATGCTATATTAAAAAGAGAAAAAAAAAAGTCTAGAAAGGCCACTATTCAGTTCATTTTATTATTAGTGGAGTATTGGAATGACAAGTGAAACTTTCCTACTCAGTGAATGATAAAATCATTTCTATAAAGTATTTTAAGTGTACTGCAGCCAGAGGAAAAATGTCAAACTGTTTTTCATCTATCCTATGAATTATTAAATGCTATCTTCCTCACTGCAAACAGATGGAAGGGAGCCATACTGGATGGCAGGAGTCTCTAAAAGGGCAGGTGAGAATTGCTCTAGCAGAGGAAAACAATGCTTCATAAAGGTGTGTTTTTAAAGGAAATAATTGGCAGAAATATTAAACAGGTTTCTGAAGAATTACAAGTCAGAAAAATGGAAGCATATTATCATTAATATTTAGGGGGAAAAGCATTTTATGGGCTGTTGTAGCTAAAGACAGGAAAAGGGTAGAAGGGGAACTGAACAAAGAGCCTATATGGTCTGTGACTTTAAGACTACATAGTACCTTTAGCGTATCAGAGAATCGCCCTAGGCAATGCCTATAGTAGCAAGTAATTTGGCTCAATAAAAACAGAGCAGAAGATCAAAATTACTGTTTCAAAGATCCTTACATCTATACAATTTTTAGTTTAGTTTTCACACTTGTCTGATTGCTAGGACTGAACATCCCTCAAACACTTGGCCAAAGATATTCAAAAGTCCAGTCATTGATTCAAAGGTAGTTTTTCTTCATTAGGAAGAGGAGCACATTTTGTATGTATTTGGAGAAGAGCTTGAAGTTCCACTTCTTCCAAAAGGAATCCAATTCATATGTACCAAAACTTTTCCATGAACTAAACATAGTAAGTGGGAACAATCAGTAGATTTATTAAAAAATGTAGGCTTCTTTGAAAATCTGTGGTGAAATAAAACACAGTAGTATAAAATAATCCATAACACTCCTTGAATGACCCTATTTCATCCTGCTGTCTCCAGAGGGACTGTACAGAGACATTGTACACTTCTTCCCCTACCACTTCTAGCTCCCCTTTTTATCTACCTCCTCTCTTTCACTATGAAATTTCAGCTATAGATGATAGTGATTAAATGCCCACATACAATGTTCTGTCATGGTTTATGATGTCATAACAACTCTGCAACAGAAATGATTGATTACTTAGCATTGCAAACCATTTTTTGAGGGTGATACCTCTGAAAATAAATCAGCTTTATTTCAACTGCTGCTACACAGTAGAGACTTATGTTCCATTTTGTGAGTTCTAATACATGCAATACCATGCTTTCACATTATTCTGTGAATTATTTTAGTCCATACTTCTTTTCTGTTAAAGAATATTGCAATAATTCAAAAAATCCTGAGCTACAAACTATTCCTAAAATCAGCAAGATTTAAAAACTTGCAGTACTTTGTGTTGCTAGTTAAGAAAGACAGCTTTAAGATAAACTTAAGTATTGTCCTAGCATTTTGCAAACTAAGATTCCATTAAGCACATTTAACATACCTGAATTTAGAATCTGTTCATATGAACTTAAACTGTAAAGATATACACAACCTGGCAAGTTAGTTTTAGTATGCAAAATGAGATAAGATGATTGAGTTTCAAAATTGTTCTGGTAAGTTACACTTTTGTTAGTAAAATCATATAGTTTAAGTACTTCTTCAGTCTGAGTGTGAAAAGCAATGACCAGGAAAGTAAGTATTTGGGTTATGCTGAATGCGTGTATGTTAAGATTGATCTACTGCCTCTTCAGGTTTATTCTTTCTGTTCTTACAAAACAGGTGGCATACTTGGAAATACTTGTTGACTGTGTTTTTATGCTTTTAGACTTTTAATTCTAACTTCTTACATTCCCATTTTTATGTTGTAAAACATGTATTAATGAAGTGTCTGTCAGGGCCTGGAGCGCACTCCTTTTGTTGGGGGTTCACCCTGCATAGCAGCTCAGCACCATACACCTGCTCACTCATTCTAACCCAGTGGGATGCAGAAGTGAATCAGAAGGGCAACAGCAAAAACCCTCACGGGCTGAGGCAAAGACAGCTTAATAGGTAAAGCAAAAGCTGTGCACACAAGTAAAGCACACTGAGGGATTCATTCACCATT